>PKMM01036815.1:1311087-1342396 GCA_002933915.1 Eutrema heterophyllum
CGATATATATATATATATATATATATATATAGGTATATTTGTTGGCATTTTTCAGGAAAACATCGGTTAGTCAGTAACTACTAAAAATTGTGACTAAAAGTCATTTTATTTATGTGTAGAATAAAAAAACTCACGAGTCTCTAAATTTAAAAATAATTAGTTTACGAACAAGACATGAGCAAATAAAATAAAAAATAATAAAGGTGATCGATGTTCTTCACGCTAAATTTCTTATGTTTACGCCGCCGGCTCTATGCTTTGTTGGTTCCCTCTTCCGATAATGCTGCTTAGGGATTAGAGGAACCGTTAGTGCATCTCTGAAGGCGATCGTTAAGAGGAATTTTTAAATGATGTTCAATGGTGATCGTCGGTGATATTATTGTTATCGATCGTGAATCAGAGCCTCATAGATTAATCTCGTTTCTGATAATCGGAATCATGCTCTTTATGGTGTTGTTCATCGAAGAATATCCTGATCGAACTAATTGTAATTTTTTGGCGTTTTTCTATCGTTTATTGAACCGATATCTTCAACCCCTCTCGACGGTGGTTTCCTTACATGGCGGTGTGGAGCAGTATCTCTCCAATCTTCACAACGCAGACATCTCCGACGTGGGTTTCATCCCATTTCACGATGACGATCCATCTTCATTCAGATCTCAATTTTCATTTAGATCATGGGATGAAGATTATATGTATATTTGCTTTGAGATGATTCTCGTAGCGACTTTTCCTTACAAATGGTTTCTTGGTCGAAGAATCTGAGATCCGGAAAATCATATGTTTATGTTGTTTCTACTTCGATTTTTTCTGGTGATTTTACTCTACTTAATAAGACATTACCACCATGGAAACCACTATGGAGGGTATGACGGTTTGGAGCGGAAGATGCATCCTTGTTGTATGGCGACATTCGTATAGTCGTTGAAAATTGGCAATCTCATATCTTATTTCGATCAAAAGAATATGGTAAATTGGGTTCTTATTCGATGAACATTTTTAACTCTTAATTGGGAATTGGTCGATGTAATACAACATGGTAAACGATGGATAATAGCCAAAGATGACGATCACATCAGATTGAATGTGAATTTGAGGAAGAGAATGATGAATATTCTTTTTGCGAGTAAAATTTTTCGGAGAAAAGAATCGTCAAATTTTATTTCCGTTCTTTTATCATCTTGTATTGTTATCATTTTATGTATTCTTGATGTATCTTGATTTTATATAAATAAAGATAAATGTTATAAAAAAAAAACAAGATTGTGAGATTTAGGCGCGCGCGACCCATTTACCAATTTAAACTTAATTAGAAAAATAACTGTCGTAAAAATGTTCTAAATGCTGTAAAATCGCCATGATTCAAAAATACACAATTTTGTTATCGTTGAATACTACCATAAGTTTGTAAGTAAATAGCAGTGTTTGGTTGCCTATTTAAAGCATTTAATAAGTAATTATCGGTGTTGATGGGAATATGGGATCGAGGCTTGTACAACATTGTGGAATATGTTTTCAAATACTTTTTTTGGCAACATATTATAAACTGTTAATATTTTGTTTTGCTTAATAATATATATTTGGTCGGGGACGTATTATGAGAAAGTACTAGTCTCTACAAAGTTCAAAACTTATGGTACATCCTTAAAGTCTTTGCTTTGGCCATACCATTTTATGATTGATAGCGATTTCTCATCGGCCTTATTGCTTTCTTTACAAACATTTCATATCAAATGAAGTCAACAGACACATATACACATAGAGAAACATCAGTAGCCTTCCTTAATCAAAACAAAAACATATTTAAGGTATGCTTTCAAGTGGATATATTTAAATTTGAAAAGTCTATTTGAGATGTTAATTATATAAAAATGTTAGGTGTATTGTTATTAGGATACATTTTTTTTTTTTTTTGAATTATATGTTAAATTTAATTCAAAAAAAAAATACAACGTTTTTTACAACAAAGCAACGTTCATTTGAAAGAAATTAGAAACTACCCTGAAACACGTTCATTTGAAAGAAAATAGAGACACTATCGTGATTTCTAAATTACAAAGTTACGGCAAACGAAGCTTGGAGTCCCGCTTCATATCTCCGATCTCCCAAGGCTCGAATTGAGCTTAGGCGATTTCTCACTTGTTTGTCGATGAAATGAACCAGCCTATTCGTTGGGGTCGGATCTCCGCTGTGTCGTCGATTGTTACGTTCTTTCCAAATGGTATGGATTGTAGTTTGGAATACGTACCTGGTGAGGAAACTATGAATGCGATCAAGGCTTGTGTCTGAGATGTACCGAATGATTGCTTCCCAATCAGTTGTGTATTTGTTTTGGAGAAGATTCTTTGCAAGAGAGGACCATATTGTTGCCGAGTAGCTGCACGAAAAGAACAGGTGGTTTTTTGTTTCTAATTGCGCTGAACATAACGTACATGTTGTGTCGCAGCCCAGCCCCCAAACACTCATTCGATCTCCAGTGGAGAGTCTATTCTGAATCGCCAACCATGCACAGAAGGAGTATTTTGGTGTCGCATGAGTGAACCATATCCCTTTGTGCCAAGATGTTTGATTTGAAATTTTCCGAATTTGATTCCACGTATCTTTGGTGTTGAAAACTGGTTTGAAAGTGTCCTTTTTTCTCCACAGGAAAACGTCCCCCTCATCTTCATTTCTGGTTTCTCGAGCACTCCTTATTGCTTCTTCTATGTTGTTTAAAGCCTCTACCCGGTGGTGTCTCCTTTTACGCTCAGTCCATGCTTCTGCGAGAGAAGCATTCTTGCTTATTCCCATATCTATTATCCCTCTTGCCCCCACCAGATCCATCAGACTGCCCATAGTCGACCACCTGTCGAACCAGAAAGATGTGGAGAAACCATTTCTAGCTTCGACTTTGCAGAAATCTTTCGCCAATGATCTGTATTTTAAAATTTTTTTCCACATCCATGAACCTTTACTAGTATTCTCACGAATGGACCAGAAAGATTCCTGCTTGAGAAGATGATTTTGGATCCACTTTACCCACAAAGAGGGCTGCATTGAGACTATTCTCCATACCAGTTTTAAGCAACAAATATCATTTGCTTCTTTCAGAGAACGTAGACCTAAACCACCTTCCATTTTTGGTCTACAAATATCCTCCCATGTAATCTTTGCTTTTCTCGGGTTCAGCTTTGTACCGGACCATAGAAATGCAGAGCACAATTTGTCTATTTCTCGGATGCAGTTTCGTGGCAGCCTAAAGGCCGCTAACCAAAAATTTGAAATACTCCAGAGTACTGAGCTGATGAGGTTTAGTCTTCCCGCGTAAGAAAGAAACCGAGATGTCCATGTTCCAATTCTGTTCCTAATCTTCTCGAGCAGTGGTTTGTAATCACTTGCAGTCATACATTTGGTGACTAAAGGTAGACCCAAATACCGCACCGGAAGATGACCAACTTCAAAGGGGAAACTCTCAGTCATTTCTTGTCTCACTGCGTCCGTAATACCCGCCAGAAACATCGTTGACTTTTCCATGCTGATTTTTAGCCCCGAAATTTCTACAAATTCATCAAACACAGAGATAATACCTTCGACTGATCTGACTTTGCCATCAGTTAGGACCATTAGATCATCGACAAAACTAAGATGAGTCAAACCTATGTTTTTGCATCGTGGGTGATAGCCAAATTTATGATGCTTTGCAGCCTTATCGAGCATTTTTGATAGAGCGTCCATAGTGATGACGAACAAATATGGAGATAATGAGCATCCTTGCCGCAGCACTCTCTCGCTTCTAAAGAATCCCGCTAACTCTCCATTGACCTGAACTGAAAATGAAGCCGTGGTGATACACAAAGCAATCCAGTGTATGAATCTTGGTGGGAAGTTCATTGCCAAGAGAGCATTGATAATAAAAGACCATTGGACGGAGTCAAAAGCTTTAGAAATATCAATCTTTATTGCACAACGAGCTGAGACTGAGTCCTTATGGTAGTCTTTTACCAGTTCCGTAGCAAGTAAAAGATTCTCAATTAGGAGCCTACCCTTGACGAAAGCGGATTGATTTGCCGCAATGAACTTTGGTAGAATCTTCCTTAATCTGTTGGCAATCACTTTGGATATAACCTTGTAGATGACGTTGCAACATGAAATAGGTCGGTAGTCCCTCATCTCTTTCAGCTCCGTTTTTTTCGGAATTAGAGCTAAAATTGTCGAGTTTATACCTTTAGGAAGAAAGCCTTTCTCAAAAAAGGATTGGACAGCCATGATGAATTCTCTGCCTATTGTCTCCCAAGCTGCTTTATAGAACTCAACCGTGTAACCATATGGACCCGGAGACTTGTCGTTTGGCATGGAAAATAAAATACTCTTTATTTCCACGTCCGTAATTTCCCTCATCAGCAAAACTGTGTCCTCCGCCGTACATCGGAAAGGAACAAGATTCTGCAAATTGCTGACCGATGTCCCTTTAAACCCCTCTGGTTTATGTTGCAAAAAATCTTTGAAAAATCTCACTGCTTCAGTTTTTATCTCCTCTTTCGATGATACCATACTGCCATCAGCACATTGTATTTCTCGAATCGTGTTTTTTGCCTCTCTAGATTCGACTGCTCTATGAAACGTCTTGTTGTTTCCATCTCCCACTTTCAGCCAATGCACCTTAGATCTTTGTTTTAGAAATTTTTCCTCCAGTCCTGCTATCTTATCCCAGCGTTGAAAAGCCTCTCTCTCAGCCTCCATATTTTGAGTAGATGGATGGTTTGCATTCTCTTCTTGATTTTTGCAAAGGTCTGCGTACGCTTCTTTTGCCTTTTTAACCAGATTGCCCATCTTGTCTTTTGCCAAATTCCTTATTAAAGGCTTCAAAGCCTTAAGCTTTTTTGAGAAACAGAATAATGAAGAGGTCGACATGTAAATGGGTTTAGTGTTTTCCCAATAGTTCTTCAGCATTGGTTTAAATTCCTCTAGCTCTGCCACCACATTGACGAATTTAAACGGTTTCCGGATGTTTTGTATTTTAGAGCTAAGATGATATCTTCCTCGAAGGTGATCCGAGCAACCCCCTGCCTCAAATACGTTATACGATTGTGGAAAAGCTCGTCTCCACGCTTCGTTAACTAGGACTCTGTCTAGTTTTTTCCAAATCAAATCAGCGTCTCGCTTATTGCACCAGGTGTACAAAGGGCCATGAAAAGCCATGTCTGTCAACGAACAATAATTTTCCATCTCTTGGAAATCTCTCATACATGCTGTCACCGTTGCAGAGTTTTCGAAACCAGAGTGCTCCTCCACCTCTAGAATCTTGTTGAAATCTCCCTGCAGTATCCACGGCCTTTGTCGAATTATCGGAGAGTCTTAATGATCCCTCAAGTCCCGCCATAATTCTTTACCCGCCATAATTCTTTACGATCCTCAACAAAATTTGATGCATAGATGAAGGAACAAAAGAATTCATTTTCTTGATCCTCCAACTTTACCGAGCACGTTATTAGTTGACTGCTCTTGAAGAAAGGAGTCAGTCGCACGTTCTTCTGCCAAACCACCCAAATACGTTCTAAGCGGTTGTATTCGTAGTTCGTTAGCAAAGACCAATCTTTAAATATTTTATCCCCTAGCTGTTGCATTTTTCCTTCCTTCACTCTTGTCTCAATAAGACACCCAAACTGAAATTTACCATCCTCTACCCACTTCTTTATTACGGAATGTTTTGTAGATTTGTTTAGACCGCGAACATTCCAAAAGAAGCCCGACATATTTATTTTTTCTTTGGAAACTTCTTGCTTGAAACACTTGGGAGTGTCTCCTTCGTATTTAGAGCAAGAGCTTCCGAGCTAACTTGATTTGTGCTTTTGAAAGAACGAGTAAGAGGTTTCCTGACCTGAGTCTTTACTTCCTCGATTCTCTGCTCTTCCATTCTAAACACAATTTCACCTTCCTCCCAATCATTCTCTTCACCAGATTTTTCCTTTTCTGTTAAACCAGAATTGTCCCCATCTTCTTTTTGTGTCCCTTCTGATTTCTCTGCGCCTTCAGTTTCTTCAGATAGGATAGCAAATCTCAAAGGTGAGCCAACCCCATTAGGTTTAAAAATCTTCTTATCACCAGCTCTTCCAGATTTGCCGGGAGATATCTGTACCCATTTGCTCTCCTCTGGTTCCTCTATTTCGCATCCAGCTCTTTCTCTTTCAGAAAGCACGCCAGTGAAAGGTTTTGGGATTAAATCCTCTACAGCCCCTGGAACGTTGGGCAGGTCCTCCTTTACCTCTTTGACCAGGTTATGATCCGGAGTAACAAATTTTTGATTTGATGTTGCCATCTCGCTACCCTTTGCTGAAAGCGGATCGAATTGGGGAAGTCTGTGTCCATCCTGCATTTTTCCCGAGTTCTTTACCTCTTTGCCTTTGTCCTCTATGTTCTGAGCGTTCCTTGTTAATATAGTTACATTCTTTGCACCTCCTGCCATGAAACATTCCTTTCCAGAATGACCCCACTTTGAACAAAAAAACGCAACGTGCTGGTAGCCAGGGATATTCAAACTCCACATCTGCATCTATCCCCAGTCTTTTTGATTGAAATTGATATTTCTGAGGGAGTTCTTTCGTCATATTCACTTCTACAAATACCTTCACCTCTGTAAATTTTGAACATAACTCCGTGTCCGGGTGTAGACGAACCGGCTTCCCAGCAGAACTTGACAGGAAACTAAGACCCTCCCATGAGAACAGTTTATGTGGAACGTTTTTGAGGACGATCAACATCGGGATTGTCTTGATTTCAGTCTCTTCTTCCTCAGGTACCGGAGACCATTTCGAAACTATCAACGAGATGTCTGCAATATTCCACATGCCTCTCCTCAATATCCTTGATCGAGTGGCTGCATCTCTTATCCTGAATTTCACTGTTTTCTCATTCACAACGAATACATCTATTCGAATAGACTTGTCACCCAAAGTCCAAATCTTGTTCACAATGACATGTATTTTCGCTATATGAGGAGCAGTGGAGAGAAACTTTCTCTCCAAAAAGTCCTCCCATAGCGGAACTGAATTCGCGAAGACATCATCTGGAATCTCTACCAAAGCCGAGCCGTCTATCATGCCTACTCCACCACATGCTGCGTCAGAGAGCACCTGTTTCTCGCAGCCTTAGCCCATGACTTTGGACCTTGTTGATTGTTTTGGTTGTTGATTTCCTCTGTTTTTGGTCGAGGAGATCTGATCTTCTCCCCACCATTCACCACGGAGGATGTTTGATTTGTTTTGACAGCATTTCGATTTTCAATTTCCAGCTCTGACGGCGGATCCACCGTTTGTTCAGGCTCTTCCATGGCAGAGAGGAACTTTGGATTCCTCTTTTCGAACCTTTTTACTGTTTAAAATTTTCTCTCACCAATCACCCTTTTTACTGTTCCTAATTTTCTCTCACCCGCTCTTAAACCTCGAAAAAGATATCAATTACTCCTCATATCTCTCTTCACCAACCATTAATCCTTCTGCAATAAGGATACATTCTATATATCTAAGTATACATTTTGTGTATATTCCTTTTCTCGATTTAGGTTTACCTTTTGTACATGTATAAATATTGGTCTAAGGATCCTAAGGAATACAAAAGAAAGTTTTCCCATTCTTTTTTTTTAATCGTCTGGGAGTTTTATTTATAAAACAAAAGTAACAAACAAGAACATGGGTAACTAGCATCAAAACCTAATAATAAAGACTAAAATATACTAAGATTTAACCCAAAGGAATCAAAGATCGCACGGACCGACACGACTATGTTCCAAGCATGGAACCGCCTCCGTGCATCACGATGAACTCTCTCATGGAGCCAGGCTGGGCCACCAATGGATAGGTAAGATTGAAACCTTCCATCTCATGTGACACACTTAAAATTTATTGAGCTTGATGATTTGTTACTTTAAGAGAAACCTAGCCCAAACGAGGGAAATCTAACATACAATTTTAACATAGTCGGCGGGAAATGAAACCCCGGAAACATAGCCGGTGGGATATGAAACCCGCGGAAACTGAGCCGGCAAACACTTCGAACTGGCACCTAAACATTCTTCGAAAGAGAGTAGCCACACCGGAAAAGCAAGGCCGCAAAAGACAGCCAAGCAAACCGACCTAACCTCACCACTGAAGGCCACATCAGAGCAGCCACGATGCCGGACAGAGGAGGAGGGAAGGAAGTTGCGAATCCACCACGCCCACGCTGGAGACCCGTCCTCTGGGACCCCTGAAAGCAGGCCGCCGCGCAGATACATAACCGCCACCCACCCAAGATCCGCCGCCTAAGACCGTAGAAGCCAACGAATCCTAAGCCCGGGCCTAGCACGGGAAACCCAGTCGAGAGAGACACCGACGCCACACACTCCCCCGGGACGAGCCACCGCGTAGATCCGCCGGACTCCAAACCGAGGAGCACCTCGAAGAGATCCGAGGAGAAAAGAACCTGTAATGAAAAGAAAAGAGCAGGAAAGTAAAGAGCAAGGCCCGACGCCGGCGCTGAGGGAGCCACTGGCGCCGGAAAACGAAGATCTAGATCTGAGACCTTTGGCGGCTAGGGCGAACTAGAGAGAGAGAGAAAAATCAAGTTTTCCCATTCTAATTTGTCAATTGTTTTATTCTATGTCAACAATACGAGTTGTTTGTTTGAATTTGTATGACGTAGTGGTAACACTAGCACAAATCATAAGATTACGTATATGTCATATTATTTATTGACAATTTTATAATCTTTTAAAATAGTTTAGAAACCCAAACCCGATATACATAGTTTACTGTGTTTACATAAAAAATATTATATGGATGTAGTCGAGCAGTTGCTAACCTGTCCACGTTAGTATTGGAAATGCACATGATGAACGAAATAGAAAAAAGTGAACAAGTATTTACTCCTCGCGAATTCTTCTAGATCATGAATTGAAAAATGTTTAGTTGTATAAACTGAAATGAGTCTTCTGAAAACATAGAATTTGAGATTTATGGCTAGAAACTTGATATCCAGCATTTGCAGCCAAGCCTCCCTCTCCACCTCATTACATCATAAATCAGATTAACGTTTGACATTTATTTTTTGTAGGTCTTTCACATCGATAAATTTTAATAGATATAAACAATATAAAAAGGTAGGATGGTAATTTTTTTAATAATATATGAACGTAAAGGAAATACTAGGCCTGCTACAGAAAACTCAAAGTCCCATATAAAGGCCCATAACTTGATTATTATTATTTTTGTATATGAAAGACACCATTTATTCATTAAGTTTGTAGAAAGACACCAATCTAAAAAAAACTAATTTGGAACTGACGAACATACATGAGAAAATGAGAAATTTTATGTTCTTATCGTTTTCGTTAGGCAATCTGTACGGATATTGGTACATCGAGAAATAAAACGAATAGAAAAGGGAAAAAAAAGACTTTAGCATCCTAAAATCATCAAACTCCACCGCATATATTGTTAACTAGATACGAGATGTCAATAATAAAACCCAAAAATATTTAAAGACAAATATCCATCGTGTTTAAGCAAATAGCGACATAAAAATGGAGAAACTATTAGAGAATATTGTATAGATATTTTCTCTAGCTTGTAAATAGGAATGTTTATATATTATCGTAGATTTAGCATTATCGATAATTGACATATGTGTGTATATAAGCAAGACCATTGGGTCGATTGATAATAAGAAGAATATTTTCCAAAGCGCCTCTGGTTTCACATGGTATCAGAGCCACGACAAAGTTAATTTTTCTTCATCGTCTTCTTCGATACTCTTCGACCTCGTTCTTGTTTTTAAGCTTTTCGAACTACGATGACAAGCAATGATGGTGTTGTTACTACGATACCGACGAACACGACCAGGAAGACGATTTCTTCCTACGACCTAACCTCTGGAGATAATCCCGGCGCCGTGATTTCTCAGCCACTACTCAACGGACGAAACTACGACGAATGGGCTCAAAATCTGCATATGGCCTTGAGCGCACGAAAGAAGTTTGCTTTTGTCGATGGAAGCATTCCCAAACCAGCGGACGACTCACCTGACTTCGAAGATTGGATGGCCAACAATCGAAACAATCCTTAAGCTAACTCGAATTTGAATGCAGGATTAACAAATTCGGGAGCACGAGCTAATTCAACTCAAATTTTTCGAACACAACCAGAAATTTGGGCGAATCTCGCACTCACCGAAGCTGATCGACAAGGCCTCACCGGATTTTCTGATGCACAATGGCAAACGTTGTGCAGGCTGCTCAATCCAACCACCACCGCCAACACACATTTGAGTGGTAAGACCGACGAAATTTCTTGGATTCTCGATACAGGTGCCACTCATCACATGACTGGTCGCCTCGATCTTCTCACGAATATCCGACCCGTCTCTCTAGTTTCGGTGAAGCTGTCGGCTGGCGAGAATGCCTTGTCTAGTCAACAAGGCTGGATTCGACTGACCTCTCATATTGAGCTGCGAAATGTTTATTATGTGGAGGGATTCCATACGAATTTGATTTCTTTTGGACAACTTGTCACTGATAATCATTGTGTTGGCCAAGTCACTGACAGAATTGTGATTTTGCAGGACCGCACCACGAGGATGCTGATTGGAGCGGGTGAGCATGAGGGTGAGGGACTGTATCACTTGTCACTGAGACATTGGCTACTTTTCAGACAAGTGTTGGCGATGAGGGTGTTTTATGGCATCGTCGTCTGGGTCATCCTTCTTCTCGAGTTGTGGGACTGCTCCCTGGTGTTCGATTTATTTCTCATAATTCAGAGTTTTGTTTTCCAAGTTGTGATGTTTGCTTACGTTCCAAGCAAACGAGACAATCTTTTCCCGATAGCATTAATAAAGCCACACAGCCTTTTGATTTGATTCATTGTGACCTTTGGGGTCCTTATCGTACATCTGCGTTTTGTTAGTCTCGTTATTTTTTTACGATTGTTAATGATTATTCTCGTGCGGTTTGGTTATATCTTCTGCCCGATAAAGTAGAGGTTTCTACTAGACTTCGTGAGTTTGTGGCATTGGTTAAAAGAAAATTTAATCGTGATATCAAGACTTTTCGCACCAACAATGGGACAGAATTCATGTGTCTTACAAAGTATTTTCGAGAACAGGGAATCATTCACGAAATCTCATGTGTTGGATCCGCAGCAAAACGGTCGTGTGAAACGTAAGCATCGACATATCCTAAATGTGGCACGTGCGCTACGTTTTCAAGCAGGCTTACCAATTGAATATTGGGCTGAGTGTGCTCTTACGGCTTGTTATTTGATCAATCGAACACCTTCGAAACTACTACAGAACAAGACACCATTTGAGCTCTTATATGATCGACCTCCAGCATTTGAGCATCTGCGAGTTTTTGGATGCTTGTGCTACGCACATAATTTGGATCACAACGGCGACAAGTTTGCTTCTCGCAGTAGACAATGTGTTTTTCTCGGTTACCCTAATGGAAAAAGGGTTGGCGACTTTATGATCTCGAACGAGAGGTATTCTTCACTTCTCGTGATGTTGTCTTTCAAGAAGACGTGTTTCCCTTCTTGACATCGAATTCCGAAACCCTTGACATTGTTGCTCCTCGGCTGGACCCGCCAGTAACAACAACAAACGATCATGATGCTATTTTGCCGGTTACACAACATGTGCTTCCACATGATTTTTCTCGACAAATTGATCCCGTTGAAACTGCCTCATCACACGACTCTGACTCCGAACCTGATGTTGTGTTGGAAACACAACCCGACTCCTCAGCTCCGGTTCTATATGTTGTTCCCGATCCACCTTTAGGTCGCAATTTCCGCGAGAAGTCATTATCTACTCGTCTCAAAGGCTTCGAAATTAATACAATCTCTCTCACCTCACCTCACACGCCCGCCTCTTCATCATCCTCAGGTACGGCTCATCCTCTCTTTCTTTATCATAATTGTGATCGGTTTTCATCTAACCACCGCAGTTATTTGGCTACTCTCTCCCTCGCGGTTGAGCCACGATCGTATAAAGAGGCGATAAAGGAAAAAGTTTGGAATGATGCAATGAATTTTGAGCATGATGCATTAGTGATTAATCGAACGTGGGATATGGAGGATTTGCCTCCGGGAAAAGTAGTTCTCGGTTGCAAATGGGTCTATAAGATTAAGCTACGCGCTGATGGTTCTCTAGAACGATACAAAGCACGACTTGTGGTACTAGGGAATAATCAAATCGAAGGTGTTGAATATGATGAAACTTTTGCTCCAGTGGCAAAGATGACGACAGTTCGCATATTTTTGGATATTGCAGCGAAACATGGTTATGAAGTTCATCAAATGGATGTGTATAACGCTTTTCTTCATGGCGACTTGGAAGAGGAGGTTTATATGCTGCCTCCTCCTGGCTTTCGATCTGATTCTGACACAAGGGTATGCCGTTTGTGGAAGCCTCTTTATAGCCTACGACAAGCACCGCGTTGTTGGTTTGCAAAACTCGCAATGGCTCTTCGAGCCTTTGGTTTTACCCAATCTCGCCCCGATTACTCTCTATTTGTCTACTCGAAAAATGGCATGGTACGTTAATGACATTATCATTTCAGGGAACTAGTCATCGTTCATGGCTGATTCAAAGCATACTTATCGACGTGTTTTCATATGAAAGATCTTGGCACGCTTAAGTATTTTTTGGGTATTGAAGTTACACGAAGTCCTGTTGGGTTCTACTTGTGTCAACGAAAATATTCACTAGATATTGTCACCAAAGTTGGTATGCTCGGCTGCAAACCAGATTTCCGACAATACGAAACATCATTTATCTGTGGCTACTGGTGAGATTCTTCATGATCCCGAACGATATCGACGGCTTGTTGGACGTCTTGTCTATTTAGCTGCGACTCCACCTGACTTAGCTTACGCTATTAACGTGCTCACGCAATTCATGCAACAACCACGACTCGAGCATTGGGATGCCGCATTGCATGTGGTACGTTATCTTAAGGGGACCCTTGTCAAGGTATTTTAATTCGAGCTGATTCACCGTTTCATTTGACGGGATGGTGAGACTTCGACTGGGAAGGCTGCCCATTGACATGACGATCAGTGACGGGATGGATTGTTCAACTTGGGTTGAGATTGATCTCTTGGAAATCGCAGAAACAAAACATTGTTTCCTTGTCTTCTGTCGAAGCTGAATACCAAGCAATGACAGAAGTTCTTCGTGAGCTGAAATGGGATAAGAGTTTTCTATCCGACTTTGGCATATCACATGATCAACCGATGACCATTCGATGTGATAGTCAAGCAGCGATCCACATTAGTGTCAATCCAGTTTTTCATGAACGGACCAAACACATCGATCAAACACATTGGGACGTAAGGAATTTGACAACTTCATTTTCAAGTTGGGCATTCGAGACTTACATGCTCCAACTTGAGGGGGGGGGAGGGGTATTAGATAATATTGTATAGATATTTTCTCTAGCTTGTAAATAGGAATGTTTACATATTATCATAGATTTAGCATTATCGATAATGGGCATATGTGTGTGTATATAATCAAGACCATTATGTCAATTGATAGTAAGAAAAATATTTTCCAAAGCGCCTCTAGTTTCACAGAAACAAACTAAGAAAATATATAGTAATTTTATTTTAAATTCGACTAAAACAACACAATTTATGCAAAAAATGAAAAAAGAAAAACACTTAATTAGGATAATGTACCTAATAGATAGGAAAATTGATCATGCTAGTTTTATTCACATTGAATTCCTCTATATTTTTTGTAGTGGCGGAGCTAAATTTCGGCTTTAACTAAAAAAAAATATATATAGCAGTATTGTTAAAATGGGCTTTATACCTATGAGTCTAAAAGGACCCAATATATAAAATGTACCATATAACCATTTAATATCATGCAAGAAACGGGTTTGCCCTCTAACTAAACGGGCCTCAATGTGAGTAAACGGACGATCCATTTAATCCCCCCCCCTCCACTCCCTTTTAAGCAAAAACAACATCGGTTTAGTTTTAAGGTTTCTTACTTCTGACAAAAGTGGCAGATAAGCTACAAAAAAATCAGTAGCTAATCCATGTTTTTTTTAAAATTAAAATAAATGTAATTATTTTATCTATAATAATATTTTGTAATATAAAATAGTTCAATATTAAATTTAAAACATTAATAAAAACGAATTAAAAACCAGAAGATAATATATATATATATATATATACACTAGATTAGACTCCGCATATACGCGGTGTTTATAATTTAATATTTTATAACCAGTAAAAAAATATAAAAAAGTAGAAAACAATATTAGATCACCCGTGAAATTAAATAAAATAAGATTGAGAATGCCGATACGAATGAGAAGCTTAATAGAGTAAAAATTAATTATTTAATTTGACTTTCTAATTTTTTTTCCTATTATTTAGTTTCCAATTAAATTTTGTCATATGTTTCCAAATATTTAGTGAATTAATTCTCATATTTTTATTTGAATTATATTTACTCTTATTTTTTTCTTTAATAATATTTGATTTTCCTTTTTTTATTGAATCGACATAAAAATTATTTTTTTTTTTAATTATTTTATCAAATTGGTAAATAAAAATTACACTTGTCTAAAAATTTGATCGATTTTCAATTTTTTTTTTTTTAGTAACTTTACATTCATTTTAGGGATGAAAATTTTTACTGGTACTACACAGTTCATACCGAGAAGGGAGGAAAATGATTTTTTTTTATCGGTGGGCAAAAGACTACGCCAACGATGACAAAGAGGAAAAAAAAGCCTAATCGTCTAGTCGCCTTATCTCAAAAAGAGTTTTTTTTTTTGTTTTCTTAACTCTTCAATGGCGTTCTCTTGTTTACAATTCTTGATCATCTGTATAAACTTGAAAGTTCAAAAATTAACTATACGATGCCAATGTAAAAGTGTTTAGCGGAAGAATTTGTGTTTATTCATTGAAGAGTTAACCTCTTTATACTTACAATAGAAACCCTAATCATATAGGCAAAACCCAATACTAATTACATAATATTAGCCCAATACTCCCCCTCAAGGTGGAGCATGAAGATCCCGAATGCCCAGCTTGCGAAGAAGATGAAGAAGTTGTACTTCACCGAGAGCTTTGGTGAATGCATCAGGTGGTTGTTCGGAGGTGTGAATCTTGACCGTTGAGATAATACCTTCTTGAATGGCTTCTCGAGTAACATGACAATCTACTTCAACATGCTTCGTACGCTTATGAAAAACTGGGTTGGCGGCAATATGAAGGGCATCTTGATTGTCACAATGGAGCAGCGTTGGCTTCTCTTGAGAAATACCAAACGAAGTAAGCAGTTGACGAAGCCATTTGACCTCACGAACAGTATCGGCAAGAACCTGATATTCAGCTTTAGCTGACGAGCAAGAGACAACCTTGTGCTTGATCGTCTTCCACAAAACCGGTACACTGCCAACGGTAAGCACGAAACCAGTAAGCGAACGACGTGTAAGAGGACACGACGCATAATCAGAATCAGAGTATGCCATGAGTGAGACATCAGAATTCGCAGGATAGAACAAACCTTGACCAGGTGACCCTTTAAGAAACCGAACAGCACGCATAGCCGCAGTCCAATGAGATTGACGAGGACTCTGCATGAACTATGACAAAATGTGGACAGCATATGACAACTCTGGACGCGTAATGGTAAGGTAAATAAGACGACCAATGGCCCGACGATATCGTCATCAACAAGAGCAAGTTTGTGATTTTGCTCAATCGGAACAACGGACGGTCGCGAACCCAACAAACCACATTCAATTATAATATCCAAACAATACTTCCGTTGAGAGAGAAAGAGACCATCAGCATTACGCGCAATTTCCAAACCCGAGAAATACCTAGTTGGACCGAGATCCTTCATATGAAAATAAGCACTCATATATTCCTTAAAATGAGCAATCGACATCGAATCATTACCACCGATAATTAGATCATCAACATATACGAGAACATAGAGTTCAACATCACTGTGAGATTGATAGAACATAGACGAGTCGGAGGCAGATTGGCGGAGACCAAAGCGAAGTAAAGCCGCTCTAAGCATAGCAAACCAGCAATGAGGGGCCTGCTTGAGACCATATAGAGACTTGCGAAGTTTGCACACCTTCGTAGAACCGGGAGGAGCAAACCCAGGAGGAAGCTTCATGTAAACCTCTTCGTCGAGAGTGCCATGTAAAAATGCGTTATGAACATCCATTTGATGGAGTTCCCAATTTCGGGCAGAGGTAATACGCAAGAGAACACGCACGGTAGTAAGCTTAGAAACTGGTGCGAACGTCTCTTTAAAATCTAAACATTCTCTCTAACGATTACCAAGATAAACTAAACGAGCTTTATACCTCTCAATGCTTCCATCTGAATGAAATTTTATCTTATATACCCAGCCACAACCTATAGCACGCTTAGAGGCAGGAAGATCAACAATATCCCAAGTATGATTATCCTCAAACGCAGAAATTTCAGCTCCCATTGCCTAAATCCAAACATCTAGCTTCATAGCCTCATTGAAAGAGTTTGGTTCGTGAACAATAGTAATGGCTGCTAAGAACGCAAAATATGGAGGAGACAGGCGATGAGTTGATAAATGGTCAGCAATCGGATATGGCATACCTAGAGGATGCCGAGGAGGACCGTGCGATAAGACAAGTTGAGTTGAAGAAGAGGGGTAGTGAGTAGTGGAGTGTGATGCATACGCATTGGTGACAGATTCCTTAAGTAACACGGACGGATACTTAGGTCGCTTGCCACGACCAAGGATTGCTGCATCTGAAGTAGACGAGACCGGAGCAATACCCAACTTCGGAGAAGCAGGTTCGCGTGACGAAGTCGAAGGAACACAGGCAGGTTCGGTATTGACTGAAACGGGGGAATTGGTTTCGCCGGACACTTGCTCGGAGGCGACACTCCCCCTTTCATCATTAGGTGAGCTCCCCCTGACCACAAGAGGCTGCTCATCGACGACAACAGCAGCAAGAGAAGGTTCGGAAGACACCGTCAGAGATGGAGTAGAGTCATAAGAAAATTCAAACGGAAATTTGTCTTCATCAAACACGACATTCCGCGAAACAAAGTATTCGTCACGTTCTAAATCATAGACCTTCCATCCTTTTTGACCATATGGATATCCAACAAAAACACACTTAGTAGCGCGCTCATCAAATTTACCACGACGACAAGTACCTTTGTGAGCATAGCACAAGCAACCGAAAGTGCGAACATAGTCATAGGAGGGCTTGGTACCAAAAAGGAGTTCATACGGTGAGAGTCCATGATGAGCAGCTGCCAGATCACAGTCACCCCAAAACTCAATAGGAAGAAACGCCTGGAATCGCAAAGAACGCGCAACATTCAGAACATGTCGGTGTTTCCGTTCCACACGACCATTTTGTTGAGGAGTACCAACGCAAGATGTCTGGTGAAGAATACCTCGTTCAGCAAAGTAAGACCGCAATGCTATAAACTCCGTACCATTATCACTACGTACTCGTTTAACCCGTGCATCGAATTGGTTCTCGGTCATGCTCATAAAATTTCGGATATGAGTCGCAACTTCACTCTTGGAGCGCATCAAAAAGACCCAAACTGCTCTGGAAAAATCATCCACGATAGTAAGAAAATACAAGGAGCCACACGATGAAGGAGTTTGATAAGAGCCCCAAACATCACAATGTATTAAACCAAAAATAGCATCTGCTTTATTATTACTATCGGAAAATGAAAAACTGGGTAGTTTGGCTCGAACACAAATTTCACCCAAGTCGTTCGAGTTTGATCTATGACTACGAAAACCAAGAACACCAGACAATTGAGAAAGTAAAGGATGCGACGGATGCCCCAAACGACGATGCCAAAGAGCTTGAGTATCTGACGCAGCAACATTGACTTGAAAACCAAAGACCCCTTTGAAGAAGTACATGCCATCACACTCACTACCCGCTCCAATCAACGTCATCGTAGCACGGTCCTACAAATAGCAAAATTTATCAGTAAATATAGCCAGACACGGCTTCTCTTTCAATAAACGTGCCACATAAAACAAAGTAGGAAAAAGATTTGGAATATAAAGAACGTGGGATAGAATGATATTATCTCCAAGTTTCAATTTTCCAGCCTTAGTGGCATTAGCCACATCGCCATTAGGCAAACCAATCGGACAAGGAACAATGGGAGAGTGATCATACAAGAGTTCAAGATTGCCGGTGAGATGAACCGATGCACCGGAATCAATAATAATACCCGAGAGACGATCACGTGGAGCCGAGGGAGTCCCTGAGAGGAGACTCTGAAGCGCCGACCATTGATCATCAATGAGACCCAAACCCTGTCTATCATCGGAAGTGAGCGTATGAGGCTGGGATTGGTGCGACCCAAAGTTGGCGTGTGCGGCATTTTCGCGACCAAAACCAGCGCCACAACCACGACCAAATTGCGGAGAAGATGAAGCATCGCGTCCTCGTGATCGTCCGCGGCCAGAATCAGATGACGACCCACGACCAGAATCAGGAAAGCCATGAAGTTGATAGCATGTCTTCTCCTCATGTCCAAGTCGTCCACAATATGAGCAAGTAGGACGAGGACGAGGCTGTGAGGGAACGAGAGCAGAACCACCGGTGGTAGAGAACCCGACGCCATCGCTCCGATGTTCTGATGCACGTGCGACAAGTTGATGTCGTTCTTCTTGTATAATCATGTTGAACGTTCTCTTCAGATTCGGTGCTGGCTGCATACAAAGAACATTGGACCGAGTCGTACCAAAACGTGCTCCATCCAAACCCATGAGAAACTGATATTTTTGTTCGCGATCACTCAATGCCGTGAGAGTTTTAGCGGTAGCACAATCACTTAGACCGCAACAGCAAGCCGGAATGGGCTCGTAATCAATCAAATCATCCCAAAGCAGCTTCATACGACCAAAATACTCCTGCACAGTTTGCAAATCTTGCTTTGATGTCGCAAGACTCGCCTTCAACTCATAAACTCGAGGTTCATTACCAACCGAAAACTGATCTTTAAGCCCTTGCCATAGCTCAAACGCCGTATCAGCACACGAAATATACAGACGTAGTTTGGGATCAATTGTATTGAGAATCCACGCAACAAGCATGAAGTTAATGATACCCCATAGCTTGATCTCATCAGCATCAGAACTCGGTTTCGTAACTGTACCATCAATAAAGCCGAGCTTGTTTTTGGCTCGAAGAGCATTCCTCAGCAACTTAGCCCATCGTTCGTAATTAGGACCGTCGAGGAACACCGTAGAGATAACTTGACCAGGATCAGCACCAGGAGGTAAGTAATAATCATACAGACTCGTAACTTCCTTCCCAACTTGTGCTTTAGAGGGATTAACGATAACGCCACCGTCATTGACGAAGAAGAACCAGAAGCTTCCCGACAAGAGACCTGATCTCGCGGAGAAGATGATGAATAGTGAAGAGAAAAAAAAATAATATTCAACACGTAAAAGAGGCTTTTAAAATCGAAAAACCCTATTCTCTGATACCATATCAAAATGTTTAGCGAAAAAATCTGTGTTTATTCATTGAAGAGTTAACCTCTTTATATTTACAATAGAAACCCTAATCATATAGGCAAAACCCAATATTAATTACATAATATCAGGCCAGACAACTTAATTCAATCACTTTCACTAAAACTCTTTTTCCAACCCACCGCTTATTGAACCAAATAAAACCTTTTCATTTTGTGCATTTGATTTAAAATAGTAGCCAAAATCAAACGTTGATCCGAATTTATTATCTGAAGATACTCGACCTTTGAATTGACCAAAAAAAAAAATCATTCTTCAATTGATTTTTTTTGTTTACTCAATCTATTTATAATATTTGTTTACTCAATCTAATTATAATATTCATATATACTTCCGTAATTTTGTAATATTAATATATATCTTAAAATATGTATATGTATGCTTAAAATTACTAAAATAGTATCATTCTCACAGTCCCCTCCTTTCTACCATCTCCCACCGTCCCCTCCCTTCTCTCTCTCTCAAAAGGAAAAAAAAAAGATCCCTTTCACCATCCTCGGTAAGTTTCCTCTCTCCATTTGATAAATATTTTGTATTTCTACTCTTCCCCTCCTCTTTTTCTCCATTGACGATGTATCTCTCTATGCTTATGTATATATTTATTATATCCCTCTGTTCATATACCTTGTTCTGTACCTGGCAAAAAATGTTATATTGCGGAACCCTAATAAATCCTATTGACGAAATCTCTGCTCTTCTGTTATTTGGAAGCCTTGAATTCGGTTGGCTTTTTAACTCTTGGACTCAGTTGGAATTCCAATTTTACAACTTTGGATTTGATTTTCTCGCAAAAGACCTAAGCCCTTCTAAAAAAAAAAGTGTTCTTTTTCCCTGGAAAATATCGAGGATTGTTGATTGAAACTATCTAATGTTAACTTGAACACAGATGATTAGATCCTACATTGAGAACCCAGATGAAAAGTAAAGATCTTTTGACAAAAAAAAAGTGTGTTTTGTTTGCAGAAGTTTATTATGATGGACGAAGATGGATTGAGCAATCGAAATTGGGGATATTACGAGCCGTCTCAATTCAGGCCGAATTTAGGGTTTCAACTAATACCAAGTATCGTAGACCGAGACGAAAAACCATTTCTCTGTCCTCAGAATCCGAACTTCATAACCCCCAATAATGGCTATCGTGGTGGTGGCAGCAGCAGCAGCAATGTCATGTCGTTTCCGCGCGATTACACTGTCTCTGATGCACCTTTCATGAGCTATAGCTGGTTAAACCAGCATAGAGACAGCAAGTTCTTCAGCAACTTACCTAATCCTTCAAATCATCACACCTTTCTTGTTCCAGACACTTCCAGGACTCAGCCGATGCAGCTTCTTCAGATTCCTAAACCCGAGGTGGGCGAGGTTGATGAGTCTCTCAAGAGAAGACATTGCGGTGGTGGGGAGAGAGCTGGTCCGAAGGGAAAGAAAGAGAGGAAGTTGAAGGACAGCAATGTCCCGAGAGTGCAAAGAGAGGGAAGTCCTTTGAGGAAGAGCATAGAGATGGTTGTAAATGGTGTTTCTATGGATATCGGATGTTTACCAGTTCCCGTCTGCTCGTGTACCGGGATGCCTCAACCGTGCTACAGGTGGGGTTGCGGGGGATGGCAGTCCGCGTGCTGTACCACCAATGTTTCGATGTACCCTTTGCCAATGAGCACCAAAAGGCGTGGCGCTCGGATTGCTGGAAGGAAAATGAGCCAAGGTGCCTTTAGGAAAGTTCTTGAGAAACTCTCTGCCGATGGTTTCGATTTTTCAAACCCTATCGATTTGAAGTCTCATTGGGCAAAACATGGAACCAACAAGTTTGTCACCATCAGATAAAAAAACCCAAACTCCCTTTGTCAAAAAATCCTTTTTGTTTGTTTGTTTTAGATTCTGAATCAAATTTTGTCTGACCCATCTGTGTCTTAATGCTCAGTCTCAAGCTATGTTCTGAACTCAGAATCAAACTCGGTATGTATCTCAAAATGTACCTCTTTTTGAATTTACTCAAGATACTGGTAAAAAATTGTGTTATGTACAGAACCAGAACCAGGGGAAAGAAAAATTCAATCTCGTCCAGATTGTATGTTGTTCACTAGAACGTAATCAAATCTGGCATCGGGTAATCGATATAAACTGGTTGGTTCGATACCACAAGAGGCAGAGGATTTTGATGTCCTTTAATCGTCTTTTCATGGAAACAATAGTCGTCTTCGAAAATCTCCCATTTGTCTGTGATGATTGTCTGCAATCTCGGTCTCTCCAACACTATCATGGCTTTCTTTTCCTCTACTACTTCCCCTTCTTCTTCTTTCTTTGATTCATCTTCGTCGACGCTCTTGATCATTTTCTCGATTGCTTCTACTTCCGCCTTGGGTATACTGACGAATTGAGGAGTATCTCGTGCATTTGAGACCCCGAAGCCCTTGCAGAAGTCGAAATAGAGAGCGAGATCTTCTCCCTGAGACGTTGCCTTGTTGATGATCTTCAGAGTCGTGGTGGCGTCTGTTTTGCCAGCAGTTGGAAGGATTTTGATGATGCCGCTGCATATTCTACCGTAAATGTTGATACTCTCGATAACTATACAATCCATGGCTTCTAGGATCAACGTCCTCTTCATGTTATCAGCAATTGGCCGGATCTGAAAGATCAAATCAAGGAGAGACTGAAGTTTCTGGATCCTGTCGAGCTTTTGGATCACGGAATCGACTTTCTCCAATCTTCGATTCGCACGGTGACGGTGGATCTGATCGGACAAGAAGGAAGAGTAGTTGAGGAGAAAGGCGAAGTAAGCCCGAATAAAGATGTTGAATCCCCATGTTTTGCTGAGGCACGAATGTCCGTCGGAGAAATCGGAGAGGTCGAAAGGAAGACGGCGAATCTCTCCGACGACGGAAAGGACTTTACAGCAGAGAACACCGTGGAGAAGCATCAGGGATTTGAGCGCGACGATCCAGCTTCGCGTGTGGTTCACGCGGGAGGAGAGCGCGTGGATCAGGGTTTTGAGGTTGAGAGGAGAAGCGCGGATCCATTTGTAGACGCGGTGGGCGTTTGAATAGTCGACGGAGGAGTCGTCGTGGGAGGTGGCTTTGATGACAGCTGCTTCGAGATCCGCGTTCCGGTATGAGGTTCGCCGTGAGAATCCGACGGCTAATAAGCTTTTCCGGTCTTTTATTGCGGCGGCAGCTCGCTTCCACAGCTTCATCTTCAACCTCCCTCCCTCCCTCCCTCCTCTCTCTCTCTAACTCTTTCTTCTTCCTCGAGAACAAAATCTCATCTCTGTAAATGTTCGTCTCTATTTGGAGTTCTCGTTTCCTTCACCATCCGTTACACCGTTGTAACCGCTCCTTTTTCAAAAATCTTTCTTTTGTAAAATAAAAATAAAAATAAAAAATAAAAGCTGGCACGTGTGACCGGCTTGCTTTACGTTACATTCGTGCATCTCTTTAAACCGAACCAAAATCTTATAAAATGTCAGATTTGGTTTTATTTTTTTAATATCCGAAGAAATTATAACCAAATTGAACCAAAATCTAAATAAACCGATAAATGACCAACCTCCGAGTGTTTTGCTCGTACATTTCTTTGGCTTCAAACTGGTTATAAACGTAAATGAGTGAATGTTTGTGTTTATAAAAATGTCTAATTTTCAATTAAAAAAGTTAAGAACTAGGTAGAATATTCCTCTATATCGGTTACAAAAAAAAATTGTTATGAGAGATCATTCAAGAAGAGAGATGCCAAGAGCAACACTCATGCCAAGAATCAAAGACATCAAATGGCACGCACTGTTTTTAAGTGTCGATTTTCCGGAGTTGTTCATCTCCGCAAGAACACCAGCAACAGCTATGTATATGAATCCTCCCGCTGTGAATCCCTGCAAAAGATTTCATTCAATCACCAATCAAATATTACAAAAAAAAAAAACATTTAGATGTTAGTAGATGGAAGCAATGCAATATATGTCATTTTAATACCTCAATCAACGATGACTGTCCCGGTTCATTTCCCCAGACCAAAACCTGTGGCCGAGACAATAAAAACATCACTATGAGTTAGCTTAGTTTCAAAATTCTAGACATCTGCCAGGTTTTTAAGCTGTATGAAGATATATATATATATATATAAGACTTGCCAATGCAGTTCCTGCAAGTGCGACGAGTGCAGAGAGGAAGTTGAAGAAGAGTGCTTTTGTTACAGTGAAGCCTGACCTCACTAGAATCCCAAAATCACCTATCTGCAAGTATTATCCCGTTATATCTTTTAAAAGGTTATTTGCTGCTATACACATTTTCATTGTTTGTTTAGGAAGTAGAGAAGGGACCTCTTGGGGAAGCTCGTGGGCAAGTAAAAACATAGTTCTTGACCATCCACCAACTGATCCGTAGATGAGAAACGCACTTCCTAGCGCCATTCCATCAGTAAAATTGTGCTGCACAACAAATTCTCAGATGAAGCATCTCTTTTGCAATCTTTCATCGACCAAACAAAGCTACTTCTTTAATAAATGACAAAGGAGCACGTACTTACAACACCATCAGAGAACAAGTTGAGGTAACCAAAGACTAGGCTTGAATGCGTCTCCACCTGTTCTGGTTTGTCCAATTTTCCGTCAGATGTAATTTCTACGCCTGAATCTGATTTATCAGCAGCATCACCCGCAGAAGTCTTTCTCTGCAAGGAACAAACAGTTCATAATATGGAGTTTGCCCAAATAGATAAAGTAACTCAGTAACCACGACACAATGAATCCTACCTCGGACTTCAAGTAAAAGCTCAAAGATGTAGATGTTTGCATATATTAGAAGAAACAGAACCTTGTAGTAGACAAGGTACCAGATTAAGTATGCTAAACCTAAGCCAGAGACTGATGAAACAGAAGTTCTAACAAAATTAATGTGTTCCATATTCTTTTCTTGGCTTACTTCTTGAACTCAACTAAAACTCATCTATCGCAGCTGGAAATATTTACATAGAATAGCTGGTTCTCACCTTACGGAGAGATCCATCCTTAGAGTCGCTAGAGACTTTCTCAGATGAATTTACAATTGCATCAGAGGAAGATTGTTTGTCCATGTTGTTATGATCGACTTCATCCTTCAGTTTCTTAGTGCCTGTATGGTGGTGGTGGTGATGATGGCCCCAAGTATTGGACCCAGACGAGTTTTCTTCGACATACCGCACCAACTTCTCCACAAGAAGGAAGACAACAATCCCAGCTGGACAATTAAGAACGATGATGTTTGAATTTAAGTGTAAGATCAGTCAAACTATTTTGTTCAATAAAACAAGAGCAGGTATTTTCGATACTTACCGAGAACAGACAACCCAACAGACAGATCTTGTAAAGAATGTGAGTGTGAAGGAGAATCCGAATGAGAATGATCATGATGGTCATGGCTCTCATGGTGATCAAGAGAGTGAGAGTGACCACCACCTGCCACAATAGTTTTTGCACTTCAGAAGATATCTCTTGGTACCGAATTGAAATTCACAATCGTAAAACAACAAGGAAAAACAGGAGAATATAAAAGCCAACGAAAGGAGAAGGCTTAAAAGCCAATTCACGGAACAATGCGGATACTAAAAAGAGAGAAGGTAATTGTGTCCATTACCAAAAGCATGGGGCAATTGGTGAAGAAAAGCATCCCCCAACATAGCTCCTGCCTGGTAAACAAATAAATTGAATTAATCGAGACAATGTGAAGTAGCAACAGATCATATATTATACATATTTCCAACTCATTCAAGCGAAAAAAAATGTGACGAAACGCTGTGTGTAGAGATTGCTAAATCAAATATCATCAAAAATTCAGAACCACCACCTCCAAAGAAAAGCTAATGGAGCAAAAACAAAAATGACTTACCCCAAAGAGAGCCAATGCATCAACAAACCATTTTGATGGCTTCCCTTTAACTGTAAATAGAGACATAACTTGGTTACAACGAAAATATCTGAACAGCTACACTCATGAACACATTACAGCACATGAAAAAACGAGAGATATTATATTCTCCAGGACAATCAACACCAAGGTTTTTTGGTTCATAGTGATACAAAAATTACATGTACCCGCAGAGATTTTCTTACCAAACATAACTGGCAGCAAAACCAAACAGATGAGTGAAGCCAGGCTAACCAAAAGAGAGCATCCCAATGCATTAAGCCACAGTGCTGCAAAACAAAAAAAAAGAAGAAGATTCTAATCAACCAATTCATTCACTCGAGACAAATGCCAAAAAAGGGGACGAATCAGCATGAAATTAGGAATAACAAAACGATTTGCTAAGCTATGTAGCATTTTCTAAAATCACAATTTCTCCACGAATCTGTAAAACTCAATGAATCAATTACCAAATCCAGAGAAATTACCAAATCCAGAGAGACTAGAACTGGATTCGTGATCGTGATCGTGATCATGATGAAGACAGGGACCAAACCCACACAACCTCATATCCTCTTCCTCGGCCAGCTCCTCCGGCAGCTTCATCTTTACCGGCTCCGTCTTCACATGATCATGCGAATGACTACACCCACCTCCGTGATGATGCACGTGGTCCTCACGCGCCGGCGTTGACTGAGTTAACACGGTTTCTACGCACAGATCCAGACACAGCCCCAAAACCAGAAACGGAACCACGAGCCTTCTCAGTGAAAACGACATCTGACCCTAAAAAAAGAGTCTCCGTCAAATCAAATACGGTTGGTGCAGCAGGTGCCTTCAATGGTGATGAAGCAGACGATGCAGAAGAAGAGAATGATGATTCCGACTATGATTCCGAAAGTGACCACATCCATTTGTAATAAACCTTGAAATTTTTATTTTTCGTTAGTTTGTAAATTTGGCCCTGTGTTTCAAAAATCGAATACAAAAACCCTTCACTCTCGATTGACTCTCAGGTGAAACCTTCCGGATGATTTGGAAGGTCTTGACTTGTGGCGACTCTTATCTCTCCCATTCATTTAATTACAGCAGATTCACACATGTTTCATTCTTTGGCATTTGCATAACACTTCCATGACGTGATTCATCTTCATTTTTGAATTTTTAAAAAATAAAAATAAATCATAGAATATTCTTGAATAAAATAAATATGGTTCTATGTCAATATTCATATTTATGTTATTGATCATATCACTAAAATTTAGATACCATAGTGATGATTGATGAACACAGAAAAATCCTCACCTTGTTATTGATGACATGGTCTTTCGGAAACTCAAACAAAATTTGCCATATGATATTTTTATCTTTGAATGTGAACATATAGATATATTGGACCCAAGAAAAAATTCTGTGTTAAATTTTTCTGCATCAAAGCTTTCATCGTCACATTTCATTGAACGAAACAGAGGAATCAACTCCTGAAACCAAGGTCTAATGTCCACTTCCTTTGCATATTTCAAGGCAAAACACAATCTCCCCTAAACTATTCAACATCCACAAATCACCACCACCAACAACAACCAAAAAAATAAGATCAAGAAAACAAACAAACAAAAACATAAGGAAGATTTAGAGTTGTACAATATCATCTTTTCGAATATTTAGAGGAAGAAATAAAAAATGGCAACAACGAAAATACCAATGACGGTACCTTCTCCTCGAGTCGATGCTGACCAGCTCTTTAAGGCCTTCAAAGGTATATATGGTTAGAACTTAATTAGTTGTTTAATATAACGTATAATTCATCATGTGCAATTTGCAGGAAGAGGTTGCGATACTTCGGTGATCATCAACATTTTAGCTCACCGCAACGCAATGCAACGAGCTCTCATCGAACAAGAATACGAAACCAAATTCTCAGACGACCTACGAAAACGTCTCCAATCCGAGCTTCACGGTCATCTCAAAGTAGATACAAGTCTTACAAGAATCGCGTAGAAATATGATTTATTACGCACAAAATGTTGAAAACGTTTTTTTGATTTATTCCAGAAAGCCGTTCTTCTGTGGATGCCTGAAGCAGTGGAACGAGACGCTTCAATACTGAAACACGCCTTGAGAGGAGCCGTGACTGATCACAAAGCGGTCGCCGAGATTATATGTACAAGATCTGGCTCTCAGCTTCGTCAGATCAAACAGGTTTACTTCAACACTTTCGGTGTCAAACTCGAACAGGACATCGAATCCGAAGCTTCCGGCAATCACAAAAGAGTATGTCTCTATCTGATCGATCCTTTTGATTGAGATAGTATTAGACATTGACATGTATATATGTGTATAACAGGTTTTGCTCGCGTATTTGAACACTACGCGATATGAAGGACCAGAGATCGATAACAAGATCGTAGAGAATGACGCTAGGGTTCTCAAGAGCGCGGTTGCCAGGAAGCATAAATCCGATGACCAGACGTTGATTCAAATTTTCACAGACCGAAGCAGGACTCATTTGGTCGCTGTTAGATCTACTTACCGTTCCATGTACGGCAAAGAACTTGGAAAGGTATAAATCAAGAATCAGAAACTTCTTACTCAAGAAACCCTACACAGTTCATACCGATAATAAATGTTCGAAAATTTTCTTCAACCTTCTCGTTCTCCAATCTTGATAGGCCATAAGGGATGAGACTCGCGGTAACTTTGAGCACGTTCTTTTGACAATTCTACAATGTGCTGAAAACTCTTCTTTCTATTTCGCAAAGGTAAACCTAACTTCATGTTTCTTAAACAACAAGGCATAGGTTTTTCGGGTTTAGAGTTTTTAAACATAACTGAAACCGCAGGCGCTGAGAAAATCAATGAAAGGGTTAGGAACAGATGACACGGCGTTGATAAGAATGGTGGTGACAAGAGCAGAGGTTGATATGCAGTACATCATTTTGGAGTACCGCAAGAGATACAAGAAGACTTTGTACAATGCTGTTCATTCTGATACAACTGGTCATTACAGAACTTTTCTCCTCTCTCTTCTAGGCCCCAACGTTTGATCTAGTCTATATATACCCAAACATTCATATTGATTCTTAGGGTATTTTTATGCATCTGTATCATACAATATTTCTTGTAACAATCTTGAAGGGAAAATACAATATGTTTATATGTAAGTTTCAATCAAAAAGGGAGGAAAAAAAAAACAGAAGAGCAGAGGCAATTAGAACTGGAAAAAGCCAGAGAGATCCAATAGCAGATTAAACAAAGAGCAACTGAGAACTTGAGAAGCTATGTTTTCCAGACAAGAGTAATCACTTTAAGGTTGTTAACTACTTAATTCATCAGATTAATGTCTAACCGAGTTTGTGTATAGTTTGATAAGTTTTCCATTGAGGCAAAGATGATAATAGCTCCTTGTGTAGCTTACAAGTATACTCTTCCCAAGAGGTAATCGCGGGTGATATATCCGTCAAGTCAAGTAAATCCTTCCGATCCCCATAGGAGCATGAATATCCAAAAATTGTGGTTTCAAGGCCCTCGTCTGGCAGGAAAACTGATTTCAGGGCATTGATAGTTTCCAACTGAGATTGGGTCATAGCTTTCACCTCTTCTACAGTGTCATTTTCGACATTAAAAGATTTGAGTTCAGAAGCTTTCCAATAGTAGAACTGAACAACCTGTTATCCAACAAATGGGAAAGAAAATAGAAAGCATTGGGTTATATATGACCAAAGAAAACCATTTTAACAAGAAATTAACTATGTAGCCGTGAGCACATAGTATGTAGCTAGGGACCAAAAACTCAAATCTGCGACTGATAATAAAGTCCGGTTCATGTAAAGTTTGCAACTCATCACTCAAGGCCTTGAAGAAGCCCATGTAAAGGTCGGCTTAACATATGATTTAAGAGAAAGTACCTGAAGAGCATGAAGAATGTTGGTAAATTTCCGGGTGAGCAACTCTCCTCCTTTAGCTATTTGTAGTGGGCCCATGAGTTGTTCAGAGGCATCCGAAGAATGATCTTTGTCTTGTAAGCTATGTAAGTCGAAACCAAGAAGATGCAACCTTGCAACGCAGATATCAAAACCTATGTTTCGATTAGCCTCTTGTCGAGGACAGAACCAATACATGTTAGTGGATGCAGGAAAAGGAAGGCAAAATCCATGTGATGATGTGCATTGGGAAAAACGGGAAACAAGCTTAGAATCCTCGTCATGCGAGGAATCCCGGCTAAACCACAGTGCAAGAGTCAATCTTTCTCCATCTGTTACCTGTGAGGTTCCATTAGTTACTTAGATCTACATGGAAGAAATAAAAACAAACAAAGAGGGAGGCTATATTAACGAAGGCGAACCTCATCAACCGAATGAATATTCCGGTCATCAGCGGTGTACATGATAACATCCTGGTGGAGACACAAAACTCATTATTCAACTAAGAATCTTGTAAGAATCCGAGAAGTAACCATTGAGCCAACTGAAAAAGGACATACTTACTCCAGCCGAAGGAGCAACGGTTGCTGGTTCCCCGCTCTGAAAACGAAAAAGCCCGCCTTTGAATTCTTTCCCGTAGCTATTCAAGTAACAAACTGCCTTCAAACCAACTAAAAACCAAAGTCATTTACATAAACCTCATATCGACAATGATCATATAGGCTGCAAAATCGAGTGAATACGAACCGCGAAATCCCTTTGTTTCAGATACAGTCTGTTATCATCACTGTGCCACCCAATGCTAGCTCCTCTGCACCAGCTGATTCAAACCAAACAAACAAACAAAAAACATTCTTCACCTTCTTATTGGGTTTTCCTTTGAATAAGGGGAGAGGCAAAACTACTTAGTTACCTAATTAAACCTGTGAATTCGATAAACAGCTCATACTCACACCCAAATGTTTCCTCCATTTTCTCTTTCAACCTTTCTGTTTACTCAAAACGCAATCAGATCATCACAAAGGACTGAAAATGGAACGTCACTGGAAAATGTAAAGAGAAGTTGGAGGAATTGACCTCGGATGGAGACGAAAGGGATGATGAGGTGAGGAGAATTGGTGGCGATGAGGTGAGAGAGAGTGGTGGAGAAGACATTGGGTCTGTACCCAACCGTACTGCAACTCTTGTGTATGAACTCGAGCTCCTTGCACTCTTCCGGCGAGAGGAAATTGTGCAAAATCAGCCTTGGGTGCTCTCTCTTTCCCTCCGACATTTCTCTCCGTTTCGAATATGAATGTTTAAATCGGACCTCGAAAAACGAATCCGGATCGAGTGCTTGTTTAGGGTTTTAGGCTTTGAGTCTCTGCTACGTGAAAGTTTTGGCCTTTTGGGTCTCCGAGTATAGAGAGTGAATCGGAATCGGAATCGGAGTCGGAGAAATATATCGGCAGTGAAGTCTCAACTCAACGAATTTAGAGCAGAAGAACTCTGTGGGGTATTGGAATTAGAAATTTAGTGGAATTGAAAAGAATTGATAATTCTATTTAATTCAATCATGAATTTTACTAATTCTATTAAATGGATGTGTTATTGGATTAAAGATTTGGTGTCCATCTTTTAAAATGCGTGTTATTCAATTGATCAAATTCTTAATTCTATTAAATGTTAGTGTTATTAAATTTTAAATTGATTTTATAGTAATGTCATTTGAAAAGAATTTAATAGAAAATTTATTGCAAACATATAAATAATCAATTCTTAATTTTTAGGGTGGAATTTTGATGGAATTATATATATAACCAAAATTATTGAGATTTTACACGTACTAGAATAGATATGCTTATACATGTATATGTTTATCATTTTATATATATTATATATATATGAATCTATAGATTTCAATTAAAAAAAATTCAAAATTCAATTATATATATAAAACATGTATAT
>PKMM01036815.1:1343154-1369566 GCA_002933915.1 Eutrema heterophyllum
TCTAAATTAAGACACTTTTTTGGACTTTAGACCCCAAAGTGTCTAAAAATTAATTAAATTAAATTAAATTTAATAAAAAAAAAGTTTAGACACCCACCCAAAATTCTCCATTGAACATGGCCTAAGCCATATTTATTTATTGGGATCTATCACACAAACAAATGCAAAGATTAACAAAAAAAAAAAAAAAAAAAATCTGAAGACATTAAAGTCTTATTTGTCGGGTAAATATTAACACTAGACTTCTCGTCTTCCCCTTCAACGAAAAGCTCATGGAGATGGCTTCGACGGAATCGAAGCAACCCTTTTGAGGATCGATTTTCTGATTTTTTTCTATAAACCAAAATCCTCAAAACGACGTCGTTTTGAGGATATGTTCCAACGAGGATTTCCATTTGGCAGCTGACTCATCTCTTTTAACGGTTTAACAGAGTTGACTAACGGAAATCAGGTCAATGTATGTTTCGGCCAAAAAAAAGAAAGTTTGTGTATGGATATTCAAAATTTTAGAAGTTTGGGTATGTTTTAGCACAGCTAAATTATTCGGGCACTAATCGGTACCATTGATCTAGGTTGAGGCAGGAATTAGTCTTTCTCTCGGGAATGTCTCATAAGTCGAAACACTACGTTTCAATACGTTAGAAAGGGAAGTTAGAAAATTCCAGATTCAAAATCCTTATCTCTCGTCTTTCTTGCAGTTAATTTTCCTTTTAATAACGAGAAATGCTCCGGGTTTATCATCCGGCTAATTTTTGTAAGATGAAAATAGTCGTCGAATAACTAGTTTACCAAAATTTTTAATGAGTTTTTAACATGACACCATTGTTAGCCAACAACATGGTGATCTTCTCTCTCAAAATCACCATGTTGTTGAGAGGGATGGTAAGGAAGTCAAAAAGAAAGGCTTCATTTTGTCAAGAATTATGTCTCAACAAATCACAACTTCTCCTATAAATACATGGTGATCTCTCTCAAAATCATCCCAAAAACAAGAAGAAGAAAACGTAAAAGAGAGAGAGAAAAAAAATTATTCTTTGTGAGAAAATTAAGTGTTATAGGTTGAGAGAGTTGTAATTTCCCCGGTTAATAATAATAGATCTGTAGCAGGTCCGGAGACATAAGCAAAATTGGCCAAACTCCGTTAACAAATTGTGTGTATTTTATCGTTTCCATAAATCTGATTTATCGAAAATTTGACGTTATTTTCTAACAACCATTTTGACTAATTAAATGGAATTGTTAGATACAGGCGGCCCAGCTCTTGATATGTGCAAAAAGTGCATTTGCACTTGATCTAAAATTTTTTTTACAAATTTTAGTTAAGAGTTTAAGTTCTTTTTTTGAAAAAATTAGAGTATTTTTGCAATATTCTGCATATTATATCTACAAAATTAGATCATTGTACATGACCCATTAAATTCATGAGCCGAATCTGATTAGATAATTATACGTTTCAAGAGAATCGATCTATGGCCTAAACCAATTTTGGTAGGATTGTATTATCGCCAACAATAACAATAATCGGTTTTGGTTTATGAATATTTGTATATTATACATATGTTTAGTTCAATAATAAAGTCGGATTTGATGAGCTAAAATCCCATTTTGGGAAGACAATAGTATTAAGCTCTACAGAGAGGTTCGACAAATGCCTAATCTCCATTTCCTACCGACTAGTCCAATTGTTTGAGTATACAAAAATGTCACTAACTCTATGATACAACAACACATTTGTGAAAATAAAATAAAATAAACAATTAACAATTATACCACATTTATGAATCACCGATTCACCAAATGGTCCAAATCCTTTTATTTTTGCCAACAATCAAATCAATTCAAGAGCAAATCAAATCAAATCAAATCATTTCTTTTGAACTACAGAAATTGGAGAAAACAAAGTATACCTGTTTCGCTATTTTGACCTTCGGTTTCGGAACTTTTTTGAGTGGTGGATACAGAGAAAACAAACCCTAGATTTATCTTACTTTCTCTCGAAATCTCAGACGGGTTCGACCATGTCTTCTTCACCTGAATCTCCTTCCGGTTCACCAACCATGTCTGACTCAAACACACCGCTTCTCCGCTCGCGTCAAGGCTCGCCGAGACGACGTCAGCCAGTAATTGCGGTCCTGTTAGGCCGAGCTTCCGGTCGGCGAGGGGCTTCGATGGTTGTAAGAGAGACGGCTGCTCAGGAGCTTGAGGATCGACGAGCCGATTGGGGATACTCTAAACCTGTTGTGGCTCTTGATATGCTTTGGAACACTGCTTTTGTGGTTGTTGCTGTGGTGATGCTTTTGATTTCCAAGGAGGAGAATCCGAACGTGCCGATTAGGGTTTGGATCTGTGGATACGCTCTTCAGTGTCTTGTTCATGTGGTGCTTGTGTGGTTGGAGTTTAGGAAGAGGAACACGAGCCGGCGAGGTGCGGATTTGGAAGCCGGTGAAGGTTCTGTCAATGGAAATAGTCATGATAGCGAGGATGATGATGGTGATGAGAGGATCCTCAGGTTAGCTTTCTCCTTCTCAAATCTCTCTCTCTCACTCGCAAACATCATTTATTAGATAATCGGATTTCAAGTTTGAAACTTTTCGTTTCTTTGGTTCAGCTTTGCTTTGTGATTGAGGGTTTCTTTTACTTGCTATCAATCTCTTTATCACCCTAGCCAAAATTTAGATGTTTATGACATTATCCAGACCCGACAATGCATCTTGTCTTTCCTGTGTCATGATTACAATGAAGAGTACTTTTAGCTCGGGGAAGCATGAAAAAGCTTAGTCCTTTGTCAAGGTTATATCACTTTCCTGTCATGCTTGGAACCTAGAAAAATTCTATCTTAAGAAAGCAGATCCTAAGAAGAACCAGATTCTGCACTCGTGATGGAACTCGATACAGCCGTTTCCTTAATCTTACTGTCTTCAATTTCTTGTTTGTGTTGATTTGTTCTTCAGAAAAACATTATTTATTGATGGTTTCACAACCAATTTCTCTCAGCACTAAGACTTGCGAATCAATGAACACCATAATATCATTTGTCTGGTGGATCGTTGGCTTCTACTGCCTTGTATCTGGTGGTGATATCCTTCTGCAAAATGCATCACATTTGTACTGGTATGGGTTGATATGCTCAATATTTCTTACTGAGAACTCATATCATCATTTGATCTTATGTTCTTCCTTTTTTTCGTGCTGAAATGGCAATGACATCATAATGTTTAAATGCTTGCAGGTTGACTTTTGTTTTCCTGGCATTTGATGTGTTCTTCGCCGTCTTTTGCGTTGTGCTGGCATGTCTTATCGGAATCGCACTCTGTTGCTGCCTCCCTTGTATTATTGCTCTTCTTTACGCTGTTGCCGGGCAGGTATGGGGCTAAAAAAAGAAATACAAATTGACTTACCTTTGGAAGAAATGAAATCAGTAAACACCCGTTTATATGTGTTCAGGAGGGTGCATCAGAAGCAGATCTCAGTATCCTTCCCAAGTACAAGTTTCAGATGATGAACAATGGCGAAAAGCAAAGTGACGGTGGCGGGAAAATGATACCAATCGAGGCAGGCACTGAGTATTCGGGAAAGGAACGTGTGCTTCTGCCCGAAGATGCTGTAAGTTGTTACTACGAAAGTTATGATGTTTTTATTAAGAGAATTTGAAATGAAAATTTCAGAGCTTTCTTTGTGTAGGACTGCTGTATATGTCTGAGTTCATATGAAGATGGAACAGAGCTGGTCGCACTTCCTTGCAACCACCACTTTCATTCCACTTGCATCGTGAAATGGCTGAAAATGAATGCGACATGTCCATTGTGCAAGTTCAATATCCTCAAAGGTAATGAACAAGAATGAAGTAGAATAGAGGAAATCTTTCATCTGTTAAGTTTTCCTTGGTTCGTGTTTTGTTTTCTGTTGTATATATAGAGAGTAGAGAAGCTGAAAAATTGTGTCATTTGTAAGCCGTGAGATCAACTGTGACTTTGTTATCATTCCCTTTATTTTATCAAATATATATATATATACTAGATTAGGCTCTGTATATATTTATAATTTAATATTTAATAACTAATTAAAAAAATTATAAAAAATGGAAAACAATATTAGACCACCTGTAAAATTGAATAAGTTAAAATTAAAAAGACTAATACAAAATTACACACAATTAGAGAAGTTTAATAGAGTAATTGTTATTTATTCATTTTGATTCTCTAAATTTTTTTATATTATTTTAGTTTTCAATTAAATTTTGTGACATGTTTTCAAATATTTAGTTTTTCTTATTCCTATTTGAATAATGTTTACTTTTTATTAGTTAATTATTCATATATCTTTTTTTTACTTTGATGAATTAATTATATTTTATTCTTTTTTAATAATATTAGATTTTTTTTAATTGACATAAAAATTATTTTATCAAATTCTAACATAGTAACAATTATTTATTTATTAAAATTTATTTTTCTATTATTGGATTTCTAATTTACTTTCTTACATGTTTTCAAATATTTAGTTTTTCCAAATCCTATTTGAATTATGTTTATTATTATTATTATTTATAGTTAACTCTGTTTTTTATGATAAATTTAATTTTTTTATTTTTTGTTGTTGAGTAACTTTACATTTAAAGATTAGAAATCAGTTATAAATTTTTCTGAATTTTTTTATTTTTATTAACTTTAGATTGTAGGATAAATTTGCATTTTTTTTTTAATTTTATTTAGTAACTTTATCTTTTAGAATTATGACTCGGATATAAATTTTCCTTGATATTATGTGGAATATAATTTTTTTTCTTGTTAATATTATGTGGCAAAATCTAATTAAAATTTTTTTTACATATGTCAAAATCTAATCGAATGATTTAGCACGTATCACGATCTGCTGAATTACTAACTTTGAATCATTTCACTTTATATAATAAGATTCGTCCCCACAAAAAAAATAAAACGGTATAAGACATTTTCAAAACTTTAAAACACTTAACTCCAAAAAAAATATTTTGGTGGCAATGACTTTCAAAATATTTTAGATTTCCAATCAATTTTAATGGACTTTTATCAATAGAAAGACATGCAATCAATTGTAAAAAGAGAAAACATACATTACTTGATTATCCCTCGAAATGAAAAAGAAAGAGATCAACACATTAGACAGTAGACATTGAACACGTAGTTGACAAAAAAAAAGAAGAAGACATATTACACGTTCCCTCCTTTCACGCGCAAAGAATCTCTTTGACTCAATCACGGCTTTTCTCACTAATCACATCACTAAACAACCAAAGACAATTAACCATCCACCGATTATATATATCCTAGAATTTAATCGATTATATATATCCTAGAATTTAATCCGCGCTAATTATAGTGCATAGTCATTTTTCTTTAAAGAAATTGTTTTGAAATTTAAGAAAAATTGCTTTTATTTGAATTTTATAATATTCCCAACTCATGATTATAGATAGAATTGTCAAACAGAATAATTTATCTATTTAACCCGTTTTACAGTAGACTAAAATATTATTCGGACTAACCCGCAAAACCTATAATTTTGAAAACATACCTCTAATATACACCGTTTAATGACTCTAGTTTTGTGGTTAGTTCACAAACTCTTAAAAAAAATCAATTTTCTTGTGTTTAACTTTTTATAAAATTAGTAAAATATTTTTCACCTTTTATTTTGATATATATTCAAATAAAATATAATAAATTATATTAGAAATATAGCAAAATTTGGAATATTTTTTTTTTTTATTATATATGGATTGATTATTATTTTAAGATATATAATATTAAAAATAATTAAAAAACTAAATAGTAAATAACATTTTTAATGATAAATAAATATTTTTATATTCCCATCAATAATTTAAAAAAACAATTATAACTTTTCTTATTTCAATGATATTTTTTTATTTGTAATGACATAATATGTAATAACTTACAAAAAAACAAAGTTCATTTTCAAAATTTATTCTTAAATAATATTATAGAAATATCACCATTTTACTATAAAAAACCAAGGAAATAGTAAAATTGGTTAGGAGTGACTATAGTTGTTACTTTAGATTATTAATTAATCTAATAATGTAATTAAGTGCTTGATCAAGTGAAACATTAATTTAATTCACTTAATCCAGTCTTCTTTCCTCTTCTTGTCTTGTCATACTATTAGAGAGGAAGCTAGAGAGAGAAACAACTGTGACAGCATTTAAATCTCACTCTCTCTCTTGTTCCTATCTCACTCTCTCTCTAGGTTAGCATCACACACTCTCTCTCTCTCTATCTCTAGCTCTCCGTGGGACTCTGATTTGAAAACCAGAGAAAGCATTTGGATCCCAAGAGCTCTCGGACTTGCTGGCTACTCTCTCTCTATAATATTGTCCGCATCTGTGTTTATCCTATACATTGCATTTGGATCCTGAGGATTTTGGATGTGTTGGTGAGGGAAAATCGAGGGATCATCAGATCGGAGATGTCGGATGTTTCGGCCGACGGAGGTTTGTCGGCGTCGTCAGCTGAGACGCCTGCGGTTCCAACGCAATATCCGTCGCTGACGGTGTCGGCGTCTTACAAGGAGAGCAGCGGCGGCGGCGGAGGGAAAAGCTCGTCGAGGAGGAGGCCGGTTAGGCCTAGCTTCGACGCCGCCGCCGACAATGAGTTCATCACTCTGCTCCATGGCTCGGATCCAGTGAAGGTGGAGCTTAATCGGCTTGAGAATGAAGTTAGAGGTGCGCGAAAATACCTGCTCGATCTATTGGTTTTATGTGTCGATTCAGATCTAAATTTTTGGTGTTGGACTAATATTTTGACTTCTTCTTCAATGGGTTTTTTAATTGGGATGCAGATAAGGATCGAGAATTAGGCGAAGCACAAGCCGAGATCAAAGCGTTGAGGCTATCTGAGAGGCAGAGAGAGAAAGCTGTTGAAGAGGTGTGTTGAATTTCTGATATTTCTATTTTTATCTAGATTGAGTTTGTTTGAGATTTAGGATGATTTTATTTAGTTTCAGTTTGACTAATCAAGGATTAATTTATGGCCAACGTTGTTGGAGAAGATTCAGAGTTTTGTTGTCATGAATCACTTTGCTTTTAGTTTGCATCAATGACTACTATATCATGTCTCAGTTCTTGACTCTATGATAACTGATGAGCTTCAAGTTCCTTTTCGTGCTCCTCGTAAACGTAAACTGACATTCTATCATGCTCCATTGGAATTCTAGCTTACCGATGAGCTTACAAAGCTGGAGGAGAAGCTCAAGTTAACTGAATCGCTTCTCGAGAGCAAAGTATCTATCGAAATCCCTCTTTACAATCACTTCTGTTTTTCGTCCTATGTTCATTCTGCTGGACATCTGATTAAAAACAACTATGTTGCAGAATCTAGAAATCAGGAAGATCAATGAGGAGAAGAAAGCCTCCATGGCTGCTCAGTTTGCTGCTGAAGCTACCTTAAGAAGGGTCCATGCTGCCCAAAAAGATGATGACATGCCTCCAATTGAAGCCATTCTAGCCCCATTAGAAGCTGAACTTAAGCTTGCGCGCTCCGAGGTATTTTCTGCTCATTTCAAGTCCAATTTCGTGCTGTGCGCTTGCCATATCGGACATTGATCAGTTACGATACTTCTGCTTAGATTGGGAAACTTCAAGAAGATAACAGAGCCTTGGATCGTCTCACTAAATCGAAAGAAGCGGCCTTACTTGATGCTGAGAGGACTGTTCAAACTGCCCTGGCAAAAGCTGCCTTAGTTGATGATCTTCAAAATAAGAACCAAGAGTTGATGAAACAAATAGAAATCTGTCAGGTGCCGTACTCATCACCCTCTTCTTTGTAACTAGTTAGTTAGGCTTTGGAATGCCTTCTTACCAATCACGCATTGTCTCTCAACTATTTATTATCTATTTGTTGGTTTAGGAAGAAAACAAAATTCTAGACAAAATGCACAGGCAAAAGGTTGCTGAGGTGGAAAAGCTTACTCAGACTGTACGAGAGCTGGAAGAGGCTGTTCTTGCTGGTGGCGCTGCTGCAAATGCCGTTAGGGATTACCAGCGGAAGTTTCAAGAGATGAATGTAATTAAATACACTTCATAAGATGACTGAAGAAGAAGAAACAAGTCTTCAGTGTTTTTTGTCATAAATTTCCAACTGATGAAGGAATATTTCTTGCTCTGCTTTTCAGGAAGAACGAAAAACTCTTGACCGGGAACTTGCACGTGCTAAGGTTACAGCAAACAGAGTTGCAACGGTGGTTGCAAATGAATGGAAAGACGGTAATGATAAAGTGATGCCGGTGAAGCAATGGCTTGAAGAAAGAAGGTTTCTACAGGTTCACTTTGATATCATTGTCCTTCTCCAAAATTCTTGGAATGCAGATTCTTTGCAGTGACAAAGGCACAGACCTACATCCTCAACCCTTAACTCTCTTCTTGCAGGGAGAAATGCAGCATCTCCGCGATAAGCTTGCCATATCAGATCGAGCTGCGAAATCTGAAGCACAACTAAAAGTAAATCATCTTATTCATGCGTTAGTCATCTTCTAACATCTGATCGTGTTTAACCTTTAACTAAGAATAAACTATTTCTTTGTACATCTTCCAGGACAAGTTTCAACTACGGCTTAAAGTGCTTGAAGAGACGCTGAGAGGCACCTCAAGCAGCAGCATAAGGAACACACCGGAGGGAAGAAGCATCAGTAATGGACCCTCTCGCAGGCAGTCACTCGGTGGAGCAGATAATTTACAAAAGTTCGCATCAAACGGCTTTTTGTCAAAAAAATCTCCATCTTCTCAGATGAGAAATTCCTTTACTTCTAATTCCACCTCGGTATTGAAGAATGCTAAAGGAACATCTAAGTCATTTGATGGAGGCACAAGATCATTGGATAGGGGCAAAGCACTCTTAAACGGACCTGGGAATTATTCATTTAACAAGGCTTGTGACGAAGCGAAAGAATCAGAGTCACCTAATGCCTGGAAAGAAACTTCAGAGGAGAAGCCATCAAGCGAACTCCCTGCACCAGCAACTGAAGACAATGTCCCAGGGGTTTTGTATGATTTACTACAGAAGGAAGTAGTAGCCTTGAGAAAATCTTCTCATGAAAAGGATCAAAGCCTCAAAGACAAGGATGATGCCATAGAGGTGAATTTTTGAATATCCCATATAAAATTTTGCTTAAAAGACTGTGCTTGTAATGGAAGTTTTGACATGTTTTCGTAGATGCTAGCGAAAAAAGTTGACACTTTAACAAAAGCAATGGAGGTTGAAGCGAAGAAGATGAGAAGAGAAGTAGCTGCTATGGAGAAAGAGGTCGCTGCAATGCGTGTGGATAAAGATCAGGATAGCAGAGCTAAAAGGTCATCAAAAACCAAGAACTCATCTAACACCGCCCAGATTCTTGCTGGAAGGTATCTATAGCAAGAGCATATCGCATGTTAAATATAACTTTGTCCATTTCTACAACCAGTTTCATTATCATTGTCTAGATATCAGACTAAACTTTGACCCTCTAAATTTCTGCAGAGCTACTGGACGAAGTGGGTTAACGAGGAGCACACAATGAGATGAGGGACGAGACTGGTTCTCGTGGTCGTACCAGTGTTAAACAAGTAAAACCGTTACAGGCTGGTGTGCTTTTTAAGCTCTTTTTAACCTTTATATCTTCTTATTTCACTTGCTTTCTTTACATCCTCTTGTGATTTATTGTATTACCATAGAAACTCATCAGCATGCTATGGTACCAACCACAAAAAAAAAAAAAAAAAAAAAAGAGAGAGATGAGTATGCTTTCTGACTTAGATCGGCTTACACTGCTTAGCGATGACACGGGAAAAAGGGAGGAAGGAGGGAGAGATGTTTGACATTTTGGCATAACATTTTCTATCCTACGGAAGTAGTTTGTCTGGGCTGCATAGGTTTTAGCTTTGTATTTTGGAGTTTGTGTACTTAACACTTCTTCGGTCTCTTCATTCTACTTGAGGTGTTGTGTGATTATTTCTACTTTTGGTTTTGTTGAGTTATGTCTCTATATTCAGATCTCCAAGCTAAGTAAGTGAGAAATAATATAAGGACCTTCATACAGCAAAACCTTTAACAATTACATGAATATCTAAACCGTACAACGATCGCTAATTCACTATGTACAGACTTTTAAAGCTGAATGTATAACTGATACAAAACCACAAGACTAAATGAAGAAGGAAACAGAAAACAGCAGAGCTTGCTTACAGATCTGAGTCCTGGCGGCTAGCCAAGCAGAGTTCATGTAACTCATTGAGTATCCATTCCTCACCCGTGTGACCACCCAGGACTAATACTCTAGTCCCTCCAACAACGCATGTGCTATGTCCCCAAGCAAACTTAGGCGGTGTCCCCGGGACATTCAGGATCCTCCATGACGGTTTCTCTTCTGCTGGATCTATTAGGAATAACTGCGAAGGTGAGTGAAGCCCTGCAATAGACCCTCCAAAGATGATTACTCTACCACACGGCATGCTCACAGCCACGTGATCCAGTCTTGGAGGCGGTACAACGGCGCCCGTGAATGCGCTACACTCAAGCTCTCTCCATCTCGGTTTTTCATCCTCCAAGTCTATAGTGTATGCCTCCCCTGACCTTAGCTTTAGATGGCCGCTATTTGCAAGCCCACCAAACATTAAGATTTTAGTCCGACCAAAGACCGATAGAGAATGGCCAAGCCTAGAAGGAGGAGCCCATGATGTCGGGATCTCTCTCCATGTCGGTTTATCTGTTGTTAGATCCAACAAGAAGGTGTCGCTGAGAAGCACCCCAGCGTCTGTACAGCCACCTGAGACTACCAGTTTAGATCCTTCGATGGTGCACGAGCTGTGCCAAGATCTTGGCAATGGAGGTGTTCCTCCAGCTACTTCTTTCCATGTGGGATGCTTAGCGTCTAGATCAAGCACAAACACATCATTAAGCAATCCTTCTCTTCCACACCCTCCAAATACTACCAACCATGACCCATTAAGGCACGAGAGAGTGTGTCCCCAACGTCCTGGAGGCGATGACTTCACCCTCACACGTTGCCACTCGGGAAACTCTGCATCAAGATTGAGAACAAAAGTATCATCCATTGGCTGCATGTTAACACCTTCCCCACCAAATAGCACAAGCCGGTTCCCAACGGCACACGCACTGAAATTGCAGCGGGAAGGTTGTACAACCCCTCCAACAGTAAATTTTCGCCAACACACAGCTTCGAGAGTGGTGAGCTCTCTGGCTAACCGACCCCATCCTAGCTTCTTAGTCATGATCTCCAATGTTCCGGTTATCTCTTTCCCCCACGCATTCTGACACACCATCTTCCTCACGCTCTCGTTTTTGGTCAACTGCCTCATCCTCCTGCAGGCAGAACCAATGGAAGCAACGTCCCTTGGAGTTAACCGAAATAAGATGTTATGCGCCAAGACTTCATCAGACAGCTGCAATATCCCACAGACATCTTGATGATCCTCCCTGAACCTCGGGCTTCCACTTGCAACCAAGCAATCGGATTTCTGATCAAGCTGTTGTTTGAAGACGGGATATGAGAGACGGTCGAGGTCTATAGTCGTTTCAGAGAAGACCTGTATCCCAATTACATGAGTAATGGTTCCATCATCGTCACGTATTGGAGCAAGCCGTACCCTGTTGACCAGCGGAGTACCATCCTTTCTGAAATTGAGAAGCTCCCCTTGAAATTCAATACCTTCTTCAAGACATCTTCTAATCTCAGACACAACGACAGGATCTACCAATGGGTGACGCCTTTGAGCACGAGGGTCCCTGTACTGTAAGAATCGACTGAAAGCAAGAAAAGCAAGAGAGGTTCTTATTAAGTAACCAAGTTATACATCCGTAGAGCTCAACGAAGTATGGACAAAGTAATAATTGCAACTTATTCATAAAACAATGTATCGCCAACATTTCTTTCTCCAGCTATGTAAATGCTAAAAAAAATCATCAATCAAGCTTAATGACGCATTCCAGACACGAAATCAAACAAAATGCAGCATTTTTCAAAGAGAATTAGTAACATAGAACAGACAATTCCCACAGAAATTCAAAATTCGACGAAAACCCAAAACAAAAAAAAGGTGGAATCGGAGTGAATACCAGTTTCGACCAAGAACTTCATCGGCTCGATAACCTGTGAAGACCTCGAAGACTCTATTAACGTAGATCAAAGGAAAATCTGGCTCCAGAGCATCGGATACAATAAACGAAGGCGGCGTCATTGGGTAATAGAACATCCCAACCTCTAATGGAAGCTCCTCGTCTCCTAACTCTTCCTTTCCAATTCCATCGCCGATGTATTCCTCTTCTTCTTCTTCTTCAACTCTGCCGCGTTTCTTTCGTTTTCCGATCGCTTCATTCGCATGTTCTCTCGCCATTTTTCGCTCACAAAATATCTTCTCTCTGTCACGCTCCTGCGCCTTATGATATTATTTTTCTCTTTTGCGTCTGCTTAAAACTTTCTAAAACCATCTCCGCTTAAGATGGAGATTCATTGACGAAAATACCCTTGAAAACTTAAGTGGAAGACGATGGTTTGGTAAGCGAAGGAAGTGGCAGTCACGTAATTAAAAAGGAGATAGATGGCTAATCGTTAACCAAGTAAAATATCTACGCCTATTCGATGAGGACACGTCACAAGATGATCCCCGAGAAAATATCTAACCTACTGCGCCACTCCGCTTCTTCCACGTCATCAGGGAAGATATTTTATTTTTTTGTTTGACGGAAGATATATTTCATTATTTTGTGAAAGTGCAATTGGAATCAGATTCCGATCAGATCAAAGGTATTTTTTTGAAATGCACTTAACTGTTGTTTTACTTTGTTCGACATACCTTTTCTCAACGAGATGATTTGGTCAAATCCACCGAATTCTAGTTTCGGTTAGTCATTTGTATATGTGTGTTTGTTTTTAGTGGGATATGAACTCGAAGATATGGAGTTTACAAACATCAATCACATACGCTTGGTTTAGATTTTTTTAAAAAATATTGTTCGTGCTGAGAGGAACCGCACCTAGAACGCCCAAACGCAAGTGCAATTTTTTTTTTGTTGGAACTCGTTTTTGGACTAATGGTTTTAGACCATATTCCGGTGATGTTTCCGGGCAATTCAGTTGTCGGAATGACCGGATATTAGAATTGTTGGATTCTTTGTTGTGAGCACTATGAGATAGTTTATTCATATGTCAAAAACGGAGTTAGTTTGAATGAGAAATAAAGGTCCAAAGTGGGTTGTTTGTGTTTTTTTTTTCGTGCCGAGAGAAACCGAACCTAGAAGGCCCAAACGCAAGTGCAAAAAAAAGTACTACTTAAATCACTAGCCTTTTGGCAAATTGTTCGACATATACTGATTCCATATATATTTTTTTAGTAGTCGCAACTAGAGTAGATTAAAAAGTTTTTTTGTTTATCCTACTGAAATTGATTATGGTAAGGACTAGGAGAACCTCAATTTTTTTGAATCGTTTGTGTACCATAATATATATACCCCATCCGTTATAATATTAGTGTTATTTTGATATTGTGCACATAATTTTTTAGAATTAATTAATTACTCTATGATGTCCCATTAGAGTTATGAGTTCAAATCTCCATTTTACTTAATTTTATTTTCTTAAAGTTTTTTTTGTTTTTTTTTAAGTTTATTCAAAAATATGTATTTTTGATGATTTATACACAGTTTTATACATGCTACAGATTTTATATAGGGTTGTATTAAAGGTTAAGGTTAACTGTAAAGTGGTAGGTTTTTCCCTCATTTTTAAGATGTGGAAATAAACTTGCCAAAATATTGTCACTTGGAAGATTTTTTTTCTTTTAGAAAACCCATATAAAAACTATTTTTTCTTTCTTTAATAAACACCTTCTAATTTCTATTAACTAAGAATAGATGGAGCAAGTGTAGTCCACCAAAGTGTTACAGAATTCCAGGCCCATACTAGATAGTTAGCCCTTAAGCACACACGAGTCCCAACTGATCATCTCAATTCTCAAGTGTAAGATATCAATACAGAGCCAAGTTTGACTTTTGGTCACTGCAAGTATCATGGTGGATCGCACATTTTTTATGAAAGTTAAGGCTCCATGGATCTGAATTTCTAATTACCAAACTAAAGTATTTTTTTCTTTTCTATAAAATGTTTTGATTTTTATTTTTTATGAAAAAGATTCAGAATCGTACTAAGCAACAAAAAAATAAATTTGATTGATGTACTGCATGTGCTTTAACGTGAACAGTATAAATAAATTAAGAATTAGGGTTTCCACAAGTTATGATTTTATTAGATAAAGTTGAATGATTAATCGTGACATGTAAGATAATTATAACTCACCAAATCGTGACATGTGTCATTGTTAATTTAGATTGTGACATATTTCAGTGTAAAAGTATAAACTTTCATATTGTTAGCTATTTACTTTTCTTAAAAAAAAAAACAAAAAGGAAATAAGAATTGTGTTTTTTTTTTCTAAATGAAAACTAATAAAATCGAAAAAGTAAAGTAAGATAAAAATTGAAACTACAAAATTGAAAAAATGTAAACTTTAAAATCTATATAAGATCCATAATATATAAAAGTTAGAAGAATAATTGTTTGTTACCGTGTGTTTGATAATTTTTTATAAGAATCTAACAACAAAAATTTAGGAGTATGAATTTTAAACATAAATTAATACATTAGAACATAAATTGCCTAACATGTTCGAACAATTAAGTTTTTGAAGATAATACTTTTTTTAAAGAGATTTTATCAATTTGATTCAGTTTTAAGTAAATTTGTGTTTGGACCTTCTCATTCATTTAGAAGGAATGTTTATCAAGTTTATAGGTAGTATAAATCAATTTCGAATTTTTTTAATTGCGAATTACAAAACATAGTTTCTGGATAACTAAACGGTAGTTTTAATTTAGAATCTAATTATACAAATCATATTTACGCGTATTATCAATTTTAAAATCTAAATTATTTTATTGTTTATCTGCGTATTACGCGGAGTTTAATCTAATATATTTATAAAATACAACTATAAAAATATGACTTTTTTTTTTTGAAATCCGGAAGTAATCATGGGCCTTACAGCCAGACTAATCACCTTCGGCCCAGCATCCTTTTCGCGCAGTTGCGGATTGGGTGGCCAAGAGTTAATGTGATAATTTTGCTCCCGCGAAGAGTCGATCCCTGGTCCGGATCAGCTTTGTTAAAAATATATGACATTTACATGAAAGAAAGTACATTCACGTAACACAGCCCTAAAATCTAGCTCAATTCCCAACTAAAAAATTGTGTAAGCTCACACGAAAGATACTTATCTCCCTTTCGTTTTTATCGCTTAAAAAATATATAGCATGTTATTTAAAAAAAAAAAAGTATTGTTATAAAATCTGAATGTAAAAGTTTGTTTTACTGATAAAAAAAACAAAGCGATATGTGGCATCACTTTAAAAACGTTCTTTAACAAAAATCATTTAAAGAAATTTTATAAATATATTATTATTTTTGGTTTAAGATTAATTTTATGTTTTATTTGTTTGCCTGATCGACTTGATTTACGGGGACAAGATTCCTTAAAAGAGACAAATCATTATAAGAAGATAAGTGAGTGTATAACATAGATGCCAAATTTTTTTTTTTTTTAAAACAAAGTTGACCCCAACAATAAGTGTAATAAGATGCCTAGGAGGCTAGGATGTATTGATCCTCACATCTTCTTTAGTCTAATCTGGCATCACATGTTCAGATTATACATAAATCATGCAACAATTGTCCTTATATTCACCAAATAGTCATTTATCTCTTATTAACACTTTGACTAATAGCTTAAATAAATAAATAAAATTCCATTTTAAACCTTTAAAGTAAAATCTACTAACATTTTAAACTTTGGGAGTTTAACACTTTCACTCTAAACCATTAAAATAACAAAACTAACATTTCAAACCATGAGATTAACCGTCGATTTTGCGCCGTCATAATTTTAGACTGAACAGTTCACTCTGTTAATAGAACAGTTAATTCCGTTCATTTAGTTCATTTAATTAGAACGTACAAAATAAAAAATTTATATTTTTAACTAACATCATTTTTAAAAAACAATAAACATGAATAAAATAGAATACAAAATCTCGACGACAAAAGAACCAAAAAATAGAAATCCCCAAATCGATTTTGGGGATTTAGGGTTCAAATGAGAGTAAATCGAAATCAGAAATTACGACATTATGCAAATTCGACATTGGGAAAGAGTAAATCGACAAGAGGCGACGGGTATGGGTTTAGAATCGAGGGCGAGGAGGCGTATTTGAAATGCGATTCTGCCTTTTTTGGTTGTATTTATTATATTATAGGTGTTTATTAGACTATTAATTATGATATATAGTCGTCAGCTATATAAATATATTTGGGACCATCTACTTTATTTTTGCCTTAAGACCTCTACTTTTTTGTTGGTATTCACAACTCATACAAACATAGTAACATACCATCAAGGCATCAAGTTTCAATCCAAGTCATTACATCGATAACACTCGTACAACCTTTTAGATTAAAAGTTTCTATCAATCACCTAACTAATTGGTCGATATTACGCGAATGCATGGGAATAATTATAGAAATCCGATATGAAGAACACAAGAAATCAATAAAAACAATTCTTTTATTAGCTTAAGAAAATAACTCAAAATTTAAGCTCACAATCTCTTTCTCTAATCTTACACGGTATGTCACACATTGACAACTCTTTATATAAGATCAAAGCAATTCCTAATTCTAATAAGAAATACACATATTTAGATAACTCCTAAATATTCTCTCTTATCCTAATCCCTTTAAACATAACTCGTTTAGGATTAGGATACCTTCAAGCTTAAGTCAACATTCTCTCTCCTAAGCTTGAACTCGATTTTGCCAAGTCTTGAACTCCAATGAAAACCCTCATTTCTTTGAACTTGATTCTACCAAGAGCTTTTGTTAGGATGTCCGCCTTTTGCTCATTCCCGGGAACATGTTCGACCTCTACTTGTTCATTCTCAACACACTCTCTTATGAAATGGTATCTAGTGTGTATGTGCTTGCTTCGACCGTGAAACACTGGATTTTTTGTAAGTGCAATAGCCGATTTGTTATCAACTCGTATTGTCACTATCTTAATCGTTTTCCCGACAATCTCACCAAGTAATTCTTGGAGCCAGATTGCTTGCTTAGCTGCCTCCGTTGCTGCCATAAATTCTGCTTCACAAGATGACAACGCCACCGTTTCTTGCTTCTGTGAGCACCAAGTAATAGGGCAATTTTCTAGGTAGAATATATGACCTGTTGTACTTTTGCCGTCGTCCACATCAACATTATGTGAACTGTCGCTGTATCCTACCAAGTTCACCTTGTTTGTGCATGGGAACAAGAGACCAAATGATGAAGTTCCACGTAAGTACCTCAAAATCTGTTTCAACGCCGCTCCATGAGATTCTTTTGGCTCGAACATATACCTACTCAGCACCCCGACACTGTACGATAAGTCTGGACGTGTGTGGAGTAAATATCTTAGACATCCAATGGTTCTTTTATACTCCCGTTCGTCGATACTCTTCTCTTCTTGGGATTTTGACAATTTCAGATTCATGTCCATTGGCACATGAGTTGAGTTACAGCTTTCCATGTGTGTTTCTTCTAGTATTTTCTGAGCATATCTCTCTTGTTTTAACATGATTCCTCCTTTGAATTGATGTACTTCGATGCCAAGATAATATGTTAGTCGTCCTAGATCACTCATCTCGAATTTTGTTGCCATATCCCTTTTAAATTCACGTATCAACTCCAATGATGAACCCGTAACAAGCAAGTCATCGACATATACGGCTACTATGACGAGATGTTCTTTCTCTTCCCTTTGGTACAGTGACGACTCCTTTGAACATCTATGAAACTTCAACTCTCTAAGGATTTTCTTTAGTTTATCATTCCAAGCTGTAGGTGCTTGCTTTAAACCATAGAGGGCTTTACTCAATTTGTAAACCTTGTCTTCTCTTCCTATGGTTACGAATCCCTCCGGTTGAGTAACATAAACTTCTTCTTTCAACTCTCCATGAAGAAACGCGGTTTTTACATCGAGGTGATGTATTTCCCACCCACTTGAAGCTGCTAGAGCGATGATCAGTCGGATTGTCTCAATCCGTGCAACTGGTGCGAACACCTCATCATAATCTATGCCATGTCGTTGAACATACCCCTTTGCCACTAGACGTGCTTTGTACTTGTTGATGTTTCCATCAGAATTCCGTTTTATTTTGAATACCCATTTGAGTCCAATAGGCTTGACTCCAGCGGGAAGATCAACTAGCTTCCACGTTTTATTCCTTTCTATTGAGGAGAGCTCATCCTTGCAGGCTTCTATCCAGACCTTTAGCTCTTTTGCCTCTTCAAAGCTCCACGGTTCGTCATCCATCGCCAACAATAGGCGTTCACATTCAGCTTCAGCCCAATGAAGAACATAATCGTCCAAGTATGATGGTTTTACACTCTGTCTTGTCGATCTCCTCGGTTGTTTGTGAATTCCATCAGGACTATTTCCTTCATCTTCATAGCTAGCGATCTCTTCTTCTTCTCTATCTGATTCCACGTTTGTCACAATCTCCCTCATTGCTCGAGGTGATCGATTGTTATGCTCTGTTCTTGGAGAGCTTTCGATTCTTTTTATGCCTCTGTCAACAGGCTCTACTAATTCAGCATCAAACGTCCCAAACTCATAATCAGATTTCCTTTCGACATTATTCCAGCTCCATCCTTTCTCTTCATCGAAGATCACATTACGACTAACTATAACTTTCTTGGTTGCAGGATCAAATAAACGATAAGCTTTGGAACCAGGTTCCGTTCCCAAATGCACAAGCATTCTCGATCTATCATCTAGTTTCTTTCTCCCTGCAGCATCTGTTCTCGCATATCCGATACAACCGAACACTCTAAGATGATTGATATTTGGTTTTCTTCCTTTGAGCATCTCGTATGGAGTCTTACTAGTCAATGACCTCGTTGTTATTCTATTAATAAGGTAGCTAGCATGTCTTACAGCCTCTCCCCATAGATGGTGTGGAACACTCATATGCTTCAAGATACTCCTAGTCATCTCCAAGAGTGTTCTATTGCGTCTCTCGACGACTCCGTTTTGTTGAGGAGAGTATGGAGCCGTTAGGTGACTCTTGATCCCAAATTTCTCACAGTAGGCTTGAAATTCATTAGATGTAAACTCTCCACCTCTATCCGTTCGAAACGTCTTGATTATGCCTTTTGTTTCTTGTTCGACAAGTGATTTAAAAGTCTTAAACTTCCCGAATGCATCACTTTTCTCTGTCAACAAGATGGTCCACATGTAACGTGAATAGTCGTCGATGATCACAAAAATATACCTCTTCTTCGACGGTGTGCTGGGCGTGATAGGTCCACAGAGATCCCCATGAATGAGCTCAAGAAGTTTGGTTGCTCTAAACGCAGTTGCTTGCGGGAACGGTTTCCGCGTTTGTTTCCCGCGAAGGCATGTCACGCATGTTTCCCTTTCTACTTCCATCTTTGGTATGCCAGTTACTATCTCTTTGTTGATCATCAGCTTCATTGTCTCCAAGTTCACATGGCCTAATCGTGCATGCCACTTAGTCGATTCCCTAGTTGTCGTCGACTGTAGACATTTGATTTTCTCGGCTTCTAATATGACTTTGTATAGGCGATTTGGGGATCTTGTTGTTTTTACCAGCATATGTCCTCCTCGATCATAAAGCACTAGTAAGTTCTCCTTCATTCGCACTTCGCATCCTGCTTCCGTAGCTTGGCCAAGGCTAACTATATTACTTCTTAAATCTGGTAAGTAATACACATTGTGCAAAACTTTCTTCTCGCCATCCTTGAGTATAAATCGAATAGAGCCTTTGCCTTTGATATCGATGCGCGAATCATCTCCGAATCTGACCATTCCCGTTATGGTCTCATCAATGTCAAAGAAGAATTCACGGTTTCCACACATATGGTTACTTGCACCATTATCAAGATACCAAACCTTCTCTATGTTTAGATTGGTTTCAAAAGTGCTTGGTTTCACCTTTTGCTCGTTGAGATATACTAATTCGTGCATCATCAATTCATCGGCTTCTTGAGTATCTTCTTCCTGTTTTTCAACTACCTCTTGAAGTTTAAGAAATCTCTCTGGACAATCCGATGCATAATGGCCGAGTTTGTCACACCGATAACAAGTGATGTGGGATGTGTCTCTTTCGGACGAGTTCTGGTAGTTGTTGAATCTTCCACGACCTCTTCCTCTACCTCTTCCTCGTCCTCGTCCTCTTCCTCTGTAATTCTCTTGAGAAGTCTGTTGGGGTTCTGAATTGACATACATTAATTTGTTGTGGTCATTGCTCTGTTCTTCTTCGTCCTCGCCAATTCTCTCTTCATATGCTTTTAATCTTCCAACGATATCCTCAAAACTTGTTGTATTCAGATCGAGGACTTGTTCGAGGGCTGCAATGATGTGTATGTACCGTTTCCTAGGTAATCTTTTCAAGAACTTCTTCACAAGTTTAGGTCCTTCGATGATTTCTCCAAGAGATGCAGATTTTGACGAAATCTCGGAAAGTTTTCCCACAAAAACGTCAATTGTATCCTCTTCTTTCATCTTGATTCTATCGAACTCAACCATTAGGGTTTGTAATCTAGCTTCTTTAACCCTGTCAGCTCCAACATGTCTCGCCTTTATCGCATCCCATACGGCTTTTGCGGTATTGGGATCCCCTATTTGTAAGATCAAAGTTTCGGGTATAGATTGAAATAACAAGGCAATTGCCATATTATTTTTATCTTCATGTTCAATTCCCGGGTCTATGGTTTCCCAAACCTTGTTTACCTTGAGGGCAATCTTCATACGCAAGGCCCATACCATATAGTTTGCGTCGGTTAACATCGGGCATTGAATGGAAGAGGGTCCAAGCTCTTTGGACTTGGTTTCGATCGTGGTCGTGATTACCTTCGACGGATTTTCCATGATCCGATGGTTTTTTTTTTTTAAGTCTCTTTGATGGATTGTTTATTCCTTAGCTCTGATACCAAATATAGAAATCCGATATGAAGAACACAAGAAATCAATAAGAATAACTCTCTTATTAGCTTAAGAAAATAACTCAAAACTTAAGCTCACAATCTCTTTCTCTAATCTCACACGTTATGTCACACATTGACAACTCTTTATATAAGATCAAAGCAATTCCTAATTCTAATAGGAAATACACATATTTAGATAACTCCTAAATATTCTCTCTTATCCTAATCCCTTTAAACATAACTCGTTTAGATTAGGATACCTTCAAGCTTAAGTCAACAATAATTACGTCAATTTTTTTCCGGGAAAAGAACGTTACATTAATTTCTTCTTTTTTTTATTAGATATTTTTTATTAGAATTTTATCTAATGGATTTTGAAAACTACATAATTTTTTTTTTACCCAAAAAATATTGATTATTTTAAAATGATTTTTTTTTGTGTGTAAATGAACATGAAGGTGTCATTTTCTATATAAAAAAAAAACATGAAGGTGTCATATTTTAGTTTAAGAAATAAAACACTTCTATAAATGAAAATTATTGGAACGAATTACAAACAATACAAGACTTAAAAAAACCAACGTTAATTAATAATCACACAAACTATACCCTTGATCCCTCGACCGGAATAAACCGATCAAAACAACTTGCCAAATAAAAATTCATTTTCGTTTCAACGCAAAGAACAACATGACTTTCTCACGGTAGCTAGATTCAACCCTGTCGGTGAGTCCGACGAGTTTGGTGGTGAGACGGTCGAAGATGTCATCGAGGAGATGGTCACCGAAATGATTGATGAAGAGAGATCCCATTGTGGCCTTTATGCAAACCATCCATTGCCTCACATCCTCAACGTTCATTGACCGTTTGAGCCAGGCCGTGGGATCCATCAGCTCCATTGATTCGACAGTGAAGCAGCCATTTTTCTCTACCAATTCTGTTACATCCTCAGGCGATGCTGAGTAGATCGGTATGTTGAACGTATCGATTTTCTCTTCGCTGATCAAACCCTACATCCCCATTTCACTAAAATCAATAAACCCGTTATTGGTAATAAACTAGAGAGACATATACGTTAAAGTGATATTGTCATTTTCTGTTCATGTAGGAGTATATCAGTCAAAATATAAAAAATTGCAACAAATGTACATAGGATCGTCTCAAACTATTTGAATGTCATATGCAAAAGATTTTTCTTTTTAAATAAGGATCTCAATTTATATACATATTCGGAAAAAATTTTAAAGAAATTTCTGTTTTTTGAATCAAGACTCTATTCGATGCTCTAATTATATTACACATGCTAAAAGATGGTCCTCGCGTCATATCTAGGAGGTTTATTCGATATTTCTTTGCAGCATAATCAACACATTTTTTTTTGGTATGGTGTAGTGAGTAATTCTAGTTATGTATCACTATTTTTACAATATTAAATGAATCTCATATATATATAGAGATTTTCTACATGTTTGAGATGATTTATATATGGAGAATTTACCTGGGATTGCATTTGAATGAGAACATCAGCCATGGAAGTATACATGATACTGTCGGCAAGATTGGAGAAAGGTATTCCTTGAGGAATCCCACACATTCCAACAATCAAGAGACCCCCACTCACTAATTCTTTAGCCCCAGCTTCTAGGAACTTCTCCATGTCCCGACCAAACTGTTCCCCATAAGCCTTCACCACCTCATCCGCCGCATTCGAGTAGTGAACCTTTCCTTTATTCCATGCCTTGGAGCTTTTGTCCAAGACTTCCTTTGGAACATTCGATAGCCAGTGTGTGGCCCCCACCGTCACTACAATATGAACGGAGGACTGAGGAAGAACACGGCCGTAAAACGAACCCGGGACACCGACCGCAAAGTAACTCCGGTCTTGAGGGAGAGACGTGAAAAGAGTGTTGAAGTCGTTTTTTGGGAGGTCGTTGAAGAAGACGAGGAACTCTGGTTTCGAGGAGTTTGATTTTAAGGTGATTTCAACGGATTTGATGATGTCTTCGACGAGGAAGAATGTGTTTGGTCCAGTTGCACAACCAAGATCGGCTATAAGGAATGTGTTGGAGTTAGAGATTAGGGTTTTTGCATCGAGTTTCTCCTTTATCAATTTGTCTATCGTCTCTTTCAACAAAGTCGCTGTTCTTCTCTATCCACACCAAAAGCAGTAAAAGGTGATTGTAATCGCATGATATTTTGTATAAAACGTAAAAGCTTACTGAATAGTTTGAATGGTAAGAAAAATAACAAAATTATTTCTTAAACGTAAATACGTGAAAATTTGATAGATGTTTTGAATGATAAAAAATAACGGAATCATATTTTGTAATCGTATAATGGCATATCATCCATTAACACTTTTTCCTAGAAAAATAAACATACTGAAATAGTCCCTCTTTCCCTTCTAGATTTATTAGCTTAATTCTATGATTTAGCTTTTCGTAAGACAATGGAGACGGCCTAGTGATCTTATTATAATATTATTAGGTGTTTTTTTTTTTTTTGTGGCTCGATGAGTTCTGTACATTTTAATATCGTACGTTGTTGAAGCTTCTTTTAAAAACAAAGTATATAACGATTAGTCGATTAACAAGGAACCGAGTTTTCATTTTAAAAAGGTCATGTAAGAGATGATGAAATGAAGTCAAATTATATTCTTCCTTTGAAGTCATGGGGCTTCCAATTGATCCGAATAGCCAACCAAGTAATATGTCTATTCAAAAAATCGACTGATGATATTCTTAAATGATCTCTTACTCTAACATATCTTAGAATAGAGAATGCAAATATTTTAAGAATTAAATTTTCAATTTTATTGAATGTACGTAATATACTATGTGAATATAGAACCTTTGCAAATGACAAAACAAGACTTATTAATTTCGTTTAGAATACGAGATCATTTAAGAATGTCTTCAAAATCATCAGAAAACCTCAATTCCTACTCATTTTTCATTATTTTATAACAATTATAAAATAAATTATCGAAACTAAAATTTGATGAAACTTGAAGTTTCAACTCTTCTTTTTCCTTTGTTTAGGGTTTTTTTATAAGCTATTATAAATGGATATAATAGTGATGAATTACATTTTAAAAGTGTGATTCCGTTATTTTATTATCATTTAGAACATTCATCAAATTTTCATGTTTTTAAAAACTGATTCCATTATATACTATAGATATGTTAAAATTATAATTAAAGTTATTCAAATCAGTTTTTGTTTAACATTGTATGATTATTCATCGGAAACTTTAGTCATAAATTTACTCTATAACTAAACCCAATCTATTAATTTGTACCATTCGTTAAATCAGAAGTAACAAACCAATTCAGAATACATCTTTAAATTTGAAGTTGTTCTGAAGATGAACATAGGGAATATGAAATAGGAAGAAAAATAAAATAAAGATAAGAAGAAAAAAATAGAAAGACAAATAAACCGAAAAAAAGACCTGCAAATGAGAATTCTTAGAGTAGCTGTTGGGGCCATCTCCTCCACTCATAGGAAGTGAATTAAGAACAATCTCCACTCTCCCCATTATAATTTGGTTATTTTCTTCTATACTTTGGGTGTAGACTCTGTTGCCTATCATTTATATATATATAGGCCATGCACTTAATTAACATGTAGTGCTTATATAATATAACATAACAATTGGAATACTAACACTTATTATTTTATTAGCTTAGACTCAAAATCACTCTTCTATACCGACACCGGAAAGATGACTAATTAACATGTTCTGTAAATGATTATATACCTAATTAAGATCTACAATTTTTTTTGTTACCAAAAAAATAAATAAATACACTCTTCCTCTATTTTTTCTGTGTGATCATGATACAAATGTTTTATTTATTAAGAAGTTAATTATTAGAGACTCTATATCAATGCAATAGCAACAGAACATCAACGCAAATTTTAGCTTCCATCTTAATGGAAATGTCATATAAGAGATAAATTAGTAGGTTGAAAATACACACACACAACAGAAAAAGTAAAATAAAACTCTTCTGGAATTAAATAGCCACACAGTTTTTTTTTGTTTTAACAACAAACACATAAATAATTAAATATACACGATTATATGCGTATAAAAGCCGGAAAGTTAATACAAGAATGCGCTATCACATCGTAGTGCCTTGTTTTAGAACGAAGTGAAATAGAAAAAAAAAAGAGTAGGATTATAACGTTAATTTAGTTGTAAATCAATTAAATATCTTCTTTAAATCAGTTAAAATGGCCAATTATATATAATAAAAAAAAAATCTTCATTGGAGTGGAATTAAAAGTTTTTTATAAAAATGATTATTAATATATATGATTTAAACTAATTATACAATTAATAAACCAACCTCTTACCTCTCTACTGCATTAGTTTTTTTTGTCAAGAATTTCATTGGTCTCATTCTCTCCCGTTGTACCTATATTGTATGTTTTTGAATATAGAAGCAAATAATAAATTATCAGTGATTATTATTACAACTTACAGTGGCTAGAGTAAGTATATTAATTTGAAGCGGAACGAATTACATATAAGTCTAATTGCGTGAGAAACCTACGTAATCGTAGGGGCATCAACTTAATTAATTAATAAATAAATCATTAGGATTTATAGCGCGGGGTAATTTTTTTATGAATTTTATAATATGTCTAACTAATATAGATAGAACTGTCAAACCGAATTAACCAATTTACTTAACCTGTTTTACAGTTGACTAAAATATAAATTTAAACTTAGACATACTCAAATAAAAATATAACAAAATATAGTTAATATTTTAAAAAAAAATATATTATTTAGTAAATTGAGTATACCATCTATCTTAAAAAGTAAAAACTAATATTTTGACTTGCGAGACCCGCTTTTATATGCATTTGAAATTAGAATCATAACTCGTCCATGACGGGCTAACCCGCTTACTTAACCAATTTTGCGGTGGACTAAAATATTATTCGGGATAACCCGCAAATAACTACAATATTGAAACACCAACTCTAATATGTACTGCTTAATGACTATGAGTTTTGTGGTCATTCCACGAACTCTTAAAAAATCAACTTTATTGTGTATAAGTCTTTATAAAAATAGTAAAATATTTTTCAACTTTTGTTTTGATATATAATCAAATAAAATAATATCAATTATAGTGAAAAATATTATAAGATATCGAAAATAATCATTTTTCAATTTTTGTTTTGATATATATTCAAATAAAATAATATAAATTATAGTGAAAAATATTATAAGATCTCGAATAAATTTTTTTCTTTGAATATATGTGGATTGATTATTATTTAAAAATATATAATATTTTTAATATC
>PKMM01036815.1:1380193-1392291 GCA_002933915.1 Eutrema heterophyllum
GAAATATCCGGTCCGGATTTAGTCGGAAATTATCCGGTCCGGAATTGGTCAAAAATTATCCGGTCCGGAATTGGTCGGAAATTATCCGGTCCGGAAATAGTCGGAAATTATCCGGTCCGGAATAGGTCGGAAATTTGTCCTCGGAATTAAGTCGGTATATCGTCGGGAATTTCTGACACTTATTACCATCGGGAAATAGTCAGAAATTTCGTTCCGTCGGGAAATCGTCGGGAATTCCCCGACTATAAATATTTGTCAGAATTCGGTCGGGAAATATGGTGGTCGGAAATTTTGATTCCCAACGTTCTAGTTTCAACGGGACAAATTGGTCAGAAATTCGTCCGGAAAGCCGTTTTCTGACCGATATAACCGTCGGGAATCGGCTGTCTTCATGTAGTGTCAATGGTAACTTAAGGATTAAATCAAACGAAACATTGAAAAGGGCACTTGTCTCTCTAGACACTAGTTGGTGTGGTTTTGGTTAAGGTCGTTGCCACGGCACCTAAATCTAGTGACGAAACAATTTAAGAATCTAAGAGTAACTTTGAAGCTAACATTATTAAACAATCATACGAATATATGTCAATGTCACTTTTCTATAAATAAACTTAATTATTATTCCAATCCATTTTCTATGTATACATGCGTGTATGTTGTATTGTTGTTTATAAAAAAAAAATAGACAATTACTTAAATAATTAAATTTATTTTATATTTTTGCTTCTCCAAGAAGCATGCAGTCGAACATTTGCACCGGCGTTTTTTTGGAGTTGTTGGATTGTTGGAAACTTGGAATCATCTGATAATTTCAGCAGACGCATATACATATTATATACCCAATACTGATTTCAAAAGAAAAAAAAATATGGACTAACGATCTGACACTGTGAAACTATCTTTATAACCGCAGTTTCTTTTACTATCTAAAAATTTAAAACTAATATTTATATAAATCCGAAAAAAAATCGGATCCATGAGACGCGTGATGATAACTATTGCAAATTTGCAATGACCATTGACCAGCATCGTACAGTATGCTGTATGTTAATTAATCGATGTACTCCATCGATTATTATGGGAAAATCTTACACTATAAGAAAATCACTAGTTTGGTTTATATAAAAACTATATAAGATACAAAAAGTTATACCGATACATTATTTGTTTGTGATGAATTGCATACTTAACAAATGGAGTCTAATTACTTGAAATGCGTAAATGGAGCCCCAAGTATGACCATAATTATCTTCTTTTTTTTGTTCCCTGGTGTCTTATATTAGCTTGTTTGCTATTAAAGCTGTTGTTTTTAATTAGCATCCTAACTAAAAATTAAATGATTAAAATACACAAAATAAATATAATAGTTTATTAGCTACGGTACAGAATTATATTCTTTGTTAAAATTGATAGCACAAGCAATATAGGAAACTATATCGATCTATAATTCAGGTCCGGCGTCAAACTCATCGTGGGCCCTTAATAAAATATTATGAGAGATGTTTGATTTTTTAACCCAACTATGGCACGTCAGCTTCATCTTCTTCAAGTTTCGATCTGTTTTTTTTTTTTTTTTAAAAAAAAATTTGAAATTTGAATTTTTTTGGCCGACATTGCAGTAAAGAAAAATTTTCGGGCCCCGAAACTTTGCTCTTGCACACCCTTAGAACCGCCCATGACTCTGGAAAAAGTGAGGACCCTTAAATTTTATTTTTTTTGCCAAAAAGGCCCCTTAAATGTGAAGTAATTTTTTTTGAAAAAACAGGGCCGAGTGCAAATGCATTCTCAGCACATATCCAGAACCGGACCTGCTATAATTACTCCATATTCATGTGATTCTTCGATCACATTTCTGTAAATTTATATCCATGTAAATCATCTCTCATTACTCTTGATTGATTCTCTATTGTACCTATAAATAACCTTGTAATTATATTGAATAATACACAGAACATTATATTCTGACATGGTATCAGAGGATTCACGATTCTAAACCTATTATCTTTTCTATTCAAACTCTCTTCTCCTCTTCTTCTTCATTTTTTTCCTTCTCTCTCTCCTCTCCTACTTCTTCGATTCTTCTCTCTCAGTCTTCAAGGCTGCTCCTAATCCACCCATGGATAATGAAAAGCCCTTTGGTGTTTCCAACATCAAATTTCATGTTCACATCATTCTTGATGTTCAAGAGCACAACTATGATGCGTGGCGTGAGATGTTCGAAACTCACTGCTATTGCTATGGTGTTCAGGGTCACCTTGACGGAACATCTCTGCCTCTCAACGATGCTGACGAGCCATGGAAACGACGAGACAATCTCGTTAAGATGTGGATTTATGGCACCATCACCGACTCTCTTCGCCGATCGATCCTCAAGAACAAAAGCGGAGCCCATGATGTCTGGACCCGCTTGGAAAACCTCTTTCGCAACAACAAAGAAGCTCATGCAATCCAATTGGAGAATGAAATCCGATCAATCATGATCAGAGATCTGTCGATCGACAAATACTGTGAGAAACTCAAGACAATTTCTGATCTTCTATCTAATGTTGATGCTCCAATTTCAGAACGCTCTTTGGTGATGCATCTTCTCAATGGCCTCAACGAGAAATATGACAGCATCATCAATGTCATACAACATGCAAAACCATTCCCAACCCTCGATGAAGCAAGATCTATGCTGCAGCTTGAAGAAAGTTGTCTCCAACGTCAAAATTGCCATCTTCCGTCGCACCATGATCACTCCTCCTCACCAAAATCGGCTCTCACGGCGGTTCCCAGTCAACACTCCTTCTACCAACGCGGCGGCGGTCAGAATAACAGAGGAAATCGCAACAATCGTGGACGCCGTAACCAGTCTCGATCTCCATCTTTCAATGCTCCTTGGCCCCTCAACAACATGTGGCCCAACAACAACTTCTGGCCTACATATTGGATGACATAATGGCCCAATTCTGGATTTCCACAACCTGGAAACACCATTAACGACCCTTCTCCTACATCACCAAGCATATTGGGCCCGCGCCCTACCAATCAAAGGCCCAATTTGCAGCCATGGCAGCAACATAACTATCCAACTGCGGCAATAGCTCACGCTTTCAACATTATGACGTTTGCTGATCCCGATGACTCTAACTGGTACATGGATATCGGTGCTACCGCGCATTTGACGAACGAACCAGGTAACCTTCGTCTCTCTTTTAATAAGATTACTATTCCATATGTTGTTGTCGGTAATGGATCACTTCTTCCCATCACCCAAACTGGTATCCTATCCTTCCCTACTCCCTCTCGCCCCCTTTCTCTCCGCCAAGTTCATGTATGTCCAAAAATTATTAAAAATCTGATATCAGTTCGTCAATTCACAACTGATAATTGGTGTTCTTTATCGTTTGATCCTTTTGGTTTCACTGTGAAGGATTACCCAATGGATAAGACAATTCTCCGATGTGACAGTACCGGACCGCTCTACCCTCTCACCACTTCATCCACCACAAATCAACCATCCTCTCCACCACCCTCTGTCTTTCTAGTTGATTCCGACACTTGGCATCGTCGCTTGGGACATCCCGGCAATCAAGTTCAAGATTTATTAGTTTCTAAAGGTCTTATTTCCACCAATAAATGTTCTTCTGTTATTTGCCATGAATGCCAATTAGGCAAACATGTTCGTCTTCCATTTTACAACTCTAGTTCTATCGGTTCTTCTCCTTTTGAAATAATACATTCTGGTATTTGGTCATCTCCAATATCAAATATCAGTGGTTTGCGTTATTATGTCGTATTTCTCGATCATTATTCTCAGTTTATTTGGGTTTTTCCTTTGAAAAGAAAATCAAAGTTTCTTCACTTTCATGCTTTTGTGAAAACACAATTCAACCTTGGAATAAAATATGTTCAATGTGATCATGGGGGAGAATATGATAACAAATAGTTTCATGATTTTTTTTGGGATAAACGGCATCAATATGCGCTTTTCTTGTCCACAAACTTCATCCCATAATGTAGGCTTGTAAAGCGGGTCGGATCCGCCCCGCCAGACCCGCCCCGCCGCAGGTTCGGGTTATTTTTACCCGTGAAAAAATAACCCGCTAGACCCGCGAGTTGTAAATTGGTAACCCGCACCCGCCCCGCATTAATCAAGCGGGTCTGGCGGGTAACCCGTCACATATGAAAAAAAAAAAAAAAAAACCTGCTAAAAGCATAAGAAAGTCTTAAACATAAGTTTTAAGTGGCAATAAAACATAAGTTATTAAGTTACAGCAAAGAAGAAGTTAAACATGCGTTGTTTATCTCCAAACAAATTACAAAGAGGTGAAAAGGATTTTCTTCTCTTCTTATAGTCCATTTTTGCCTCTCATCTTCTTTTTGTTGCCGTTTGGTGGAGTTTTTCACTTCACCTGCAAATGTATTAAGTATTATTAACCAAAAGCACTAAGTATAAAAAGAAAACATAAACATAAACAAGTAATAACATAAGCACTAACTATTCCTAACAAAAACAGTAAGTATTTCTTACGAAGTTGAAGCCAACGACTCTAATGAAGGCAAGTTATCACCTTCACCCTGAGATTCACCAATCTCTAATTATGTCCAACAGAGTATTAAAATTAGTATCACTTTAACTATTAAATTATAACTGAAATATCATAAATTATGTGTTACCATTGTCATATGCTTCGAAACCTCGAAGCCAATTACGAGCACATATCAAGGCTTGGACATTTCGTGGGAGAAGACAACTTCTATACTTATTTAAGACATGTGATCCAATGCTAAAGGAAGACTCATATGCTACCGTTGTGATAGGAATACTGAGAAGATCACAAGCCATCCTAGATAACTCCCCAAAGCGATGAGAATTGTCTTTCCAATAATCCAAGACATTTAAACTTACAAACATCTCCATGTCTACTAGTGGTTCTTCCAAGTACCTATCAAATGCAGATTTTCCACTAGCACTAACATTCTTTTTGCGAAAGGTGTGGAAATCCTACATAAATGCAAACATGCCATATGTAAAATCTTTTTAGCAAAAAATAAATATTTATAGAAACACTTACATCATAATTGTTGACACCTTTCCCATGCGACTGAAGATTAACAGCTCCAGCCACTGATGATAGAGAACTTTGGGCTGATGGCTTGGAATAAGCTTTAAAAAGCAGATTCAGTTTTTCCAGCACACACTCCATCTTTTGTTGACAAATACTCTCATCCAGATTTGTGTAACAATACTCTAATAGTGATAACTTAAACCTAGGATCACAAACAGTCGCCATTGCAAGAATCTCACTCTTGTTATGCCAATACTTATCAAATTTACCTTTCATAGCCTCAACCATCTCGACAATAACAGCTTCTTTACTATTCTCATGTGCTTTCAGCCAATACTCAATCTTGTACACTTGCATAAAATACAAGTTGGAGGTTGGATAAGTTGAACCTGAAATCAGGTTGGTTATCTCATCAAAAGGTTGCAGCAGCTCACAGATTTGTACCCCTAGTTCCCACTTTGTTGATGTGGGAAGAAACTTGTAGCTTGGATCAATGCCTTCATAACTATCAAATGCAAAACGGTAGTTGATAGCTCTATCAAGCATTTTATACGTAGAATTCCAGCGAGTTGGCACATCCAATGCCAAACCAGCCTTAACATCAATCCCAGCAAAATCCACACAGGTTGCAAACAACTTACCACGAGCCTCTGAAGCTTGAACAAATTTGATACTATCTCTGATTTTTCCAAAAGAATTACCCATCACCTTTAACCCCTCTTGAACAATCAGATTTAGAATGTGAGCAGAGCATCTTACATGGAAGAATTCTCCACCACACAACAAATCGTTTTGTATTACCAACTGCTTCTTTAAAATGTTTTGCATGCTATCATTATTACTAGCATTATCTAGGGTTAGAGAGAATATTTTTTTTCTACCCCCCACTCTTTCCACAGCTCTAAGATCTTCATAACTAAATCTATTCTCGTATGTGGAGGAGGCATAGCACAAAAGGACAAAATCTTATTCCTTAACTTCCAATTTTTATCTACGTAATGGGCAGTCAAGCATATATAACCTTCCACTGTAATAGCATACCAAAGATCAAATGTGAAGGAGATCCTACCAGAAATCTCAGATAATTCTACCTTCAACTTTGACTTTTCCATCTCGTAAAACTTATAAACGTCTGCTGCAGCTGTATTTCTACTTATAAACTTCACATCAGCATTCAAATACTTCCAGATCAACCTAACTTTATCATATTCAACATAGGAGAAGGGGAGATAATGCTCAATTATGCACTTTGCTACCATTTCACGGAATACACCTTGATCAATCTTTCTAGATTGTAATTTCCCTTCTGCACTAACCAGCATAGAACCTACATCACCATCTCAATGGCTTTCTGATGCACACTAGTGAATGTCGGTTATAGTTAGATGTACCTTGCTTGTGTGATTCATAAGCATAGTCTTTCATGAAGTGATTGTACTTAGCTCTGAGTTCAGAGACACCTTCACTACTGAGCTTAGTGATGACAGTGAAATTACCCCACGCAGGTGAGTATTTTTTCCTCTTGTTCTTATTTGCCAGAGACTCCTCCGCAGGTAAACTTGACCCCTCGCTAGCAGCAGTCGGATTCCCACCATCAGCTGGATTTGCTTCTTGGATTCCATTTCCAGAATCTGTTAAAAAAAAAAAAAAGGAGATCGATTAGTAAGAAGAGCGACGCCAAAGAGTGGTTTTTGTATACCCAAGTGAACCACAATTCACAAAGGCGATGATAGAAAGTAGATCTCAAAACCAAATAAAAAAAAGAAGAAGAAAAGAATGTAAGCTGAAAGCAGAATCAAGCATAACTTGTAAAATCACATTTTTTAAGCACATAAATCAAACTCGGAGAAAAAACAATCAGAACCAGATCGATCAAACTAACCTCAATAGGATCTAGAACTCTCCCCGTGCTTCAGCTTCAGAAGATATGCAGATATGAGGAAATGAAGAAGAAGATGAGGAATGTAAGCTGAAGGTCGCCGACTGAAAGTGAAAGAGAATAAGAGATTAAGAGATGAGACGGAGAAAATTAGGTTAGTTTGAGACAAAAATCTTGGGCCTCGCTTTGAAGTTTGAAAGCCCAAAAAAAAAAAAAAAAAGCCTAATAATTGCGGGTACCCGCGAAACCGCTTCTCCAAATATTACGACCCGCACCCGCCCCACCATTTACAAGACCGACCCGCACCCGCCCCCCTAAGTTGAAAATTTAATTTAGCCGACCCGCACGAGCCCCGCGGCGGGTCTAACGGGGCAGGACCCGCGGGTAAAGACTCATATTGGCATGCCTAATCACGAGATCATATTGTAAAATCATCAAATGGATTGGGTTTAAAAGCCTATGACATAAGAGAAGGTTTGGCGGTAACCCCACCTACATGACTAGAGATCCCAAGAAGTAGGTTCAAAGGGAAAACTAAGTCAAACTGAATCTGCTAAGAGTATTATGAGACTTTTGTCTCTACCCAACTCCTAGGATGATAAGCAAAGCTTTTAATGATTTAAGTCCATAACTTTGAGATATACATGGAGTATTACATGATACTCCTTAAAACAAAGCTAATGGTAAATCACCTTATGAGTATGAAATAGGGCCGTTTCTAGGAAAATGATATTGAGGCTATATTTTTCAAGTTCACTCATAATTAACCAGGCATGTTCAAGGCCAAAATGAACACAATATAGAACTTACTTCTACGAGAAATGAAGTTGTGTTATAAATGTTGTCTCGGTTTACATCAAAGTATGGGAGGTTCAAGACATCATGTTCACCCTCTAGTCGAGTAAATCCGATAGATATAACAATGAATGGTTCAAGGCTGAAAAATGCTACTATCTCAGATACAGTGAATTTTCACTTATACTCTCAAAATTCCTTCTATCAAGTCGTTTCGAGTCATCATGTATAGAGTCATTTATATTCATGTGGGGGATTGTTGGAACTCGTTTTTTGACAAAATGATTTTGACCACTTTCCGGTGGATTTTCCGGCAGAGACGTCTGTCGGAATGACCAGATCTTGGGCTCGATGGAATCGGCGCCATATGCACTATGAGATAGTGTATTTACTTGTCAAAATCAGATTTCATTTGAATGAGAAATGGAGATTAAAAGTGGTGTGCATATCATCATCACGATGTCATCAATGACGTCATTGTGACATGTGTACGTGATGTCATCAGTGATCATCATGTCAACATAATGTCGACATCTTCTCCCTTTGTGGTTTGAATAGCCACTTCTCATTGGCTATATAAACAGCCATTGAGTCTCATTCTAAAAATGACGAACAACCAACACATTTTCTTCTCTTTTTTATCTCATTTGTGTCTTTAGAGTATTCGTAGAATGATAAGTTCGATAGGTTATGTTCTTCGGTGTTGGAAGACAGAAACAACCGGCAGTTGTATCTTGGGAATCTTACCGCTATAAAACCGTCGCACTACGGGGCGTTTAAAGATTTAAGGAAAGAGATTCGTCTCGACTCTGCAATTCTTTATTTGGTAGTGTATTTCTGATTTCTGTTCTTCAAATATCTTTTACATATATCAGTTGCCTAATCGTAGAAATTGAGGTTACTACACGCTTCAGCAAATCGTCCCCAGTAAATGTACGACCCTATGGGGGGATCCACATCGTCACCAGAGTCAGAACCGTCGCATGAGTCCTCTTCATCAGAATCCCCATTATGTGTCTCAAACAGCAGCTTCTTCCGCACACCGTTACTTCCTTTGCATTGTGCAGGCATATCTTGTGTAATCACATGAACCAACCCATAATCGTCATCATCTGAGTCACTGTCGGACTACATATCTGTAACAGGCATTTTCCCTTTCCATTTGTCGGCAGTTTGAGTTGGCTGACTAACCAAGCGAATAACATCATCTGGCTCTTGAATAGACATTCCATTTGTCATGTGCCGTATAGAAAGACTATTTGATCTACAATGCTTATGTTCCGGTGGATGTGGGGAAATCCATTGGGTGTCCATAGCTGGAACGGTTAAAGGTGTGTCAGACATGGCAAAGTCGTCTAATATGAACTTCCTAGAATCGACACTCTAAGACTAGGCAGGAACCGAGATAAGCCTTGCAAGCACAAGTGCTTCAAGGGATGTGGAAGGAATGGTCACACAAATGAGGCGGAAGGTCCTTTGATTCACCAAGTCGATCTACCTGGTCCTTTGATTCACCAAGTCGATCTACCTTGGATATGACGCACCAAAGAAGAAAGACACGCTGGATATTACGCACCAGCACTCAAGGAAGAAGAGATTTACTCTCTAAAACCAAAAGAAGAAGAAACTGAGTTTTTGATTAAAATGATGGATGATTACAAATGAAGCAAAGACTTAGCTTATATAAGCTCTACAACTAGGGCAAACAAAAGACAGCATAAAACAAATGAGCATGAGCTCAAAATAAAGAAAGACATAAAGAAAGAAATAAAACAAAGAGGTATGGGCTTCCAGATCTGAGCATGGGTGAAGCAGGAGTGCATGGGCGTCTGTTCATGCGCAGACATGGCAGAAAACACATGTGAGGTGGTTTCCTTGGTGGTCTTGAGAGTGGAGGATTTGATACTTGATCAGTTGGATGCGCCTACACCGTTGGGCCTTTTGTGAGCGATTCACTGGGCCGATTGGGGAGTTCTAGATGGTTTCGGAAACTAGACCCACGGGGCTTTGGATCCATATCTAGATCGTTTTCTGGGGCACTGTGAGCTAACAGCGACACGTGATTGAAAACGCCATAGTAGTGAATCATTGGGCTTCGATTATGATCAACAAATGGGCTAAGGGGATGTGATCCACTTGGCTCATTAAAAACCTTACTTTGGAAAACCCATTGAGATAAAACCAAAGAAAGGGAAAAGAGTGCAAATGGGTCACATACCCATTTGTTGATACATTTGATATTCTCGGATCAAATGTTGTTGTTGTGCTGAGCCATTTCTTCTTAAGTCGAGTGTTGGTCATGTGGCCAATTGGAACGAGCAAGATCTCCTCAGTTTCATGCTCATTCGCAGGTGCAAGCTCAGCTACATGCTCTGATTCGAGCTCTATCTCCTTAGTACTGCCCATGATCACATCATCGTGTCAATCTTATTTATTATCTGACCCTCTTCTGCGACAATCCCAATATGGTGGCAGAGTTTTCCTTTTAGGTTTTCCTTGTTGGATGGACAAACTATTTGCAGAAGTAGTCCATTTTTTTGGATGTGTGACAACAACGACAAAGAGGATAACCTCTTCTATTTTTCTACGCATCTGGATGAAAACTTCAACTTCATCGTCATATGTAATGTAATGCGGTGTATATCCATCTCCATCATCTATGGATAGCCACAGAAGGTACTGATACAGCAGTTTGATTGTTGTGTTTGGTGCAAATAATTTCAGTTTCCCTTTAACATTTCCAATCAAATCCGCATAACCCATTCCTCCACACAGCCGAACCTATCTCCTTCAACAGTTTCCGGTTCGAAACTCCAAGCCATATCACTTCATCTATTCCATGTCTCAATCACAAATAGTACATTATCTTGAGAAGAAAGAACCTGTTACGCGAAATAGAAGACATCAGACCAACATAGCCATAAACGAATATGGTATAAAAATATTATGGAACACCAGAAATAGTAAATCTATATATTTCACTTCCATATATTAAGAATACTATTTCTAAATCCGGTTTATATAGATAGACGATCTGAGTAACTAGAAATAAATGCAAATGTCTATTAAATATCAGAGATTTCCTTACCTGATATGTTTTGGTATTTGCAGTAAATGCACCGACTTCATCTTCTTCTTCCCTTTCCTGTTTTTCACCCACATAATTCTTAAGTTTTGTTAATGGTAAGAACACATTTATTAACATTAACTTTCATTTTCCACCACACAATTAATTGGATAGAAATTTAAATTTCATAAATAAAATAAATTGTATGTGTTATATTATTGATTGGACTGACTATTCTGGCACTGGGTAAAAGTTACATCTCTAAAGCGTGTAAACGCTACATAGATCTCTCTCTCCCCTGCCAACATGTCCCGCTTAGTCACAAGGGCGTAATGTTTACAAAATCAAACGAAATGTTACTTGCTTAATTTCTTTTTATCTATGGCTATTTTCATAATGAATTATTGAAAATTGGTTATTGGCCGATTGTCCCTGCTTAATTTTACTTGTTTTATTTTTATGTTTTACGAAAAAACCAACGGTTGCAAATATTTTTGAATGTCATAAATTAGTTGAAACGTTACTGTCAGAAGAAAAATGTGATTGGCCATTCTAAGCGTGTACTCGTGGCTTGTTTCTCTGTCGTTAATTTAGCCACTTTGACATTGTGCACTTTAGCATGCAAGTTCAGATAATTTCACACAACTTCCAAGCTTTTGTAACGGTATTATTGTCCAATTTTTTTATTTTTTTTTGGGATCTATTGTCCAATTACCGTTTTATATTTTGAGTAAAATAATTAAAATTATTTTTTTCAGAAGCAAATTATATAAAGCTGAAATTCTCTTCCTTTATATATAAAAATCATCCCTCATTTCGATTTCAACATAACCCATCTCTCAAAATTATCAATTTCTCTCGATTTCATCTCAAATGGCATCTCCTAAATCATCTCCTAAATCATCAACCAGACCGACCCAGCAAAACCCAGAACACAATTTCAATTATTTAAAGTTATTAATTCACGTGATCGCGATTTTGACATGTATGCAAAATCTTACCACATAAGATTAATAATAAAATGAAAAATTTATAATTAATTCATCATTGTAAAAACTAAAATTATTAAATAAAAAAAAAATGTAAATTTATCATAAAACTCAAGTTAATAAAAAATATTTTAAAAATTTTAAAAATTATAATTGATTCATAATCATAAAAATAAAGTTACGAAAAATTAAAAAAATAACAAATTTAAATTTATTCTAAAATGTAAATTTAAGAAAAAAAGGAAAAATAAATATTATTTAATTTTTCATTAAGAGAAGATGGAAAAATTAATGTACTTATCTAATATATATTTATA
>PKMM01036815.1:1395198-1432041 GCA_002933915.1 Eutrema heterophyllum
AAAAAAAAAAAAAAAAAAACCTGCTAAAAGCATAAGAAAGTCTTAAACATAAGTTTTAAGAGGCAATAAAACATAAGTTATTAAGTTACAGCAAAGAAGAAGTTAAACATGCGTTGTTTATCTCCAAACAAATTACAAAGAGGTGAAAAGGATTTTCTTCTCTTCTTATAGTCCATTTTTGCCTCTCATCTTCTTTTTGTTGCCGTTTGGTGGAGTTTTTCACTTCACCTGCAAATGTATTAAGTATTATTAACCAAAAGCACTAAGTATAAAAAGAAAACATAAACATAAACAAGTAATAACATAAGCACTAACTATTCCTAACAAAAACAGTAAGTATTTCTTACGAAGTTGAAGCCAACGACTCTAATGAAGGCAAGTTATCACCTTCACCCTGAGATTCACCAATCTCTAATTATGTCCAACAGAGTATTAAAATTAGTATCACTTTAACTATTAAATTATAACTGAAATATCATAAATTATGTGTTACCATTGTCATATGCTTCGAAACCTCGAAGCCAATTACGAGCACATATCAAGGCTTGGACATTTCGTGGGAGAAGAAAACTTCTATACTTATTTAAGACCCGTGATCCAATGCTAAAGGAAGACTCATATGCTACCGTTGTGATAGGAATACTAAGAAGATCACAAGCCATCCTAGATAACTCCCCAAAGCGATGAGAATTGTCTTTCCAATAATCCAAGACATTTAAACTTGCAAACATCTCCATGTCTACTAGTGGTTCTTCCAAGTATCCAATGCAGATTTTCCACTAGCACTAACATTCTTTTTGCGAAAGTTGTGGAAAACATGCCATCTGGAAGATCTTTTTAGCAAAAAATAAAACTTTATAGAAACACTTACATTATAATTGATGACACCTTTCCCATGTGACTGGCGATTAACAACTCCAGCCACTGATGATGGAGAACTTTGGGCTGATGGCTTGGAATAAGCTTTAAAAAGCAGATTCAATTTTTCCAGCACACGCTCCATCTTTTGTTGACAGGTACTCTCATCCAGATTTGTGTAACAATATTCTATGCCATTGCAAGAATCTCACTCTTGTCATGCCAATACTTATCAAATTTACCTTTCATAGCCTCAACCATCTCGACAATAACAGCTTCTTCACTATTCTCATGTGCTTTCAGTCAATACTCAATCTTGTACACTTGCATAAAATACAAGTTGGAGGTTGGATAAGTTGAACTTGAAATCAGGTTGGTTATCTCATCAAAAGGTTGCAGCAGCTCACAGATTTGTACCCCTAGTTCCCACTCTGTTGATGTGGGAAGAAACTTGTAACTTGGATCAATTCCTTCATAACTATCAAATGCAAAACGGTAGTTGATAGCTCTATCAAGCATTTTATACGTAGAATTCCATCGAGTTGACACATCCAATGCCAAACCAGCCTTAACATCAATCCCAGCAGAATCCACACAGGTTGCAAACAATTTACTACGAGCCTCTGAAACTTGAACAAATTTGATATTATCTCTGATTTTTCCTAAAGAATTACCCATCACCTTTAACCCCTCTTGAACAATCAGATTTAGAATGTGAGTAGAACATCTTACATGGAAGAATTCTCCACCACAAACCAAATCGTTGTGCTTTACCAGCTGCTTCTTTAAAATATTTTGCATGCTATCATTATTACTAGCATTATCTAGGGCCAGAGGGAATATTTTTTTTTCTACCCCCCACTCTTTCCACATCTCTAAGATCTTCATAGCTAAATCTATTCCCGTATGTGGAGGAGGCATAGCACAAAAGGACAAAATCTTATTTCTTAACTTCCAATTTTTATCTACGTAATGGGCAGTCAAGCAAATATAACCTTCCAAAGATCAGATGTGAAGGAAATCCTACCAGAAATCTCAGATAATTCTACCTTCAACTTTGACTTTTCCATCTCGTAAAACTTATAAACGTCTGCTGCAGCTGTATTTCTACTTATAAACTTCACATCAACATTCAAATACTTCCAGATCAACCTAACTTTATCATATTCAACATAGGAGAAGGGGAGATCATGCTCAATTATGCACTTTACTACCATTTCACAGAAAACACCTTGATCAATCTTTCTAGATTGTAATTTCTCTTCTGCACTAACCATCATAGAACCTACATCGCCATCTCTAGGCTTTCTGATGCACACTAGTGAATGTCCGTTATAGTTAAATGTACCTTGCTTGTGTGATTCATATGCATAGTCTTTCATGCAGTGATTGCACTTAACTCTGAGTTCAGAGACACATTCACTACTGACCTTAGTGATGACAATGAAATTATCCCACGCATGTGAGTATTTTTTCCTCTTGTTCTTATTTGTCAGAGACTCCTCCGCATGTAAACTTGACCCCTCGCTAGCAGCAGTCGGATTCCCACCATCAGCTGGATTTTGCTTCTTGGATTCCATTTCCAGAATTTGTTAAAAAAAAGGAGATCGATTAGTAAGAAAAACGACGCCAAATAGTGGTTTTTGTATACCCAAGTGAACCACAATTCACAAAGACGATGATAAAAAGTAGATCTCAAAACCAAATTAAAAAAGAAGAAGAAAAGAATGTAAGCTGAAAGCAGAATCAAGCAAAACTTGTAAAATCACATTTTTTAAGCATATAAATCAAACTCGGAGAAAAATCAATCAGAACCAGATCGATTAAACTAACCTCAACAGGATCTAGAACTCTCCTCGTGCTTCAGCTTCAGAAGATATGCAGAGAGAGAGAGATGAAGAAATGAAGAAGAAGATAAGGAATGTAAGCTGAAAGTCGCCGACTGAAAGTGAAAGAGAATAAGAGATGAGACAGAGAAAATTAGGTTAGTTTGAGACAAAAATCTTGGGCCTCAGTTTGAAGTTTGAAAGCCCAATAGTTGCGGGTACCTGCGAAACCGCTTCTCCAAATATTACGACATGCACCCGCCCCACCATTTACAAGACCGACCCGCACCCGCCCTGCTAAGTTGAAAATTTAATTTAGCCGACCCGCACCCGCCCCGCAGCGGGTCTAACGGGACGGGACCCGCGGGTAAAGACTCATATTGACAGGCCTACCATAATGGCAAAGTTGAGCGTGTGATCCGTACCATAAACAATATGATTCGAACTCTCCTCTTTCAAGCTTATTTGCCACCTCATTTCTGGGTTGAAGCTTTGCACATGGCAGTTCATCTTCTCAATCTCTTACCTTCATCTTCTATTTCAAATCAAATTCCTTTCACTACTCTTTTTCAAAAATCTGTCACTTACTCTCACCTCTGTGTTTTTGGATGTCTATGTTATCCTAATCTCTTAGCCACTTCACCTCACAAACAAGCCCCTAGATCGACAACTTGCGTTTTCCTTGGCTATCCCTCTCATCACCGAGGATATCGATGTCTAGACATCCAAAGCCGTAAAATAATTATCTATCGGCATGTTGTCTTTGACGAGTCTGTTTTCCTTTTCCCAAACCCTCTGTCTCTAACACTTCCTTCGACTTTCTTGACTCTAACACTGAAATCAGTCCCGTCTTTCGAAACTTGCTTGAACGTCCCATTCCAACTACAGCAACGACGCCAAGTGTCCCACCTATCATACCACCACCTCCACCCGCCCCTCTTCTCCAAAGTTCTCCACAAATAGAACCATAACCAACCCAAGTACAACCATTACCCCAACACCAAATGGTTACCCGAAGCAAGCGTGGTATTGTCAAACCAAAACAACGTTTCTCCCTTGCCGTTAATCAATCTCACCTTTTCCAAAAAGTCACAACTACGCTCTTAATGATCTAAACTGGCGACCAGATATGCACATGGAACATGGTGCTCTTATTAAAAGTGGGACGTGGGACTTGGTTCCATGGCCTCTCGGGATTAACGTTGTGCGTTCTATGTGGCTTTTCAGGCACAAATTTCATGCAGATGGTTCTTTGGCTCGTTACAAAGCTCGGTTGGTGGCAAACGGCAAGTCGCAAACACCCGAAGTGGACTGCGATGAGACGTTCAGCCCGGTAGTCAAACCTGCTACAATCCGCCAAGTCATTCATCTCGCCCTCAGACACGACTGGCCACTTCATCAATTAGATGTCCAGAACGCGTTTCTACATGGCGATCTCGACGAGACGGTTTACATGCACCAACCACCCAATTTTGTCAACCCCGACAAACCAAAGCATGTGTGCCTTCTTCGAAAATTGTTATACGGCCTGAAACAGGCTCCTCGTGCATGGTTTCAATGGTTCTCTGATTATGCCTTACGTATCGGGTTCACTAATAGCAAGTGCGATCCCTCTTTTATTTATCGACATGGAACAGAATGGCGTATCTTCTTCTCTACGTCGATGATATCCTCCTCACAGCTTCCACAACGGACCTCTTACAACGCATCATAAAATCACTTGCTGGTGAATTCGCTATGTCGGATCTTGGCATGTTTCCCCATTTCCTTGGGATCACGGCCAATCATAACAAAGACGGAGTCCTCTTGTCCCAAAAAACAGTATGCAATTGACATTCTTCATCGAGCTGGAATGTCAAATTGCAAGCCGAGTCTCACACCAGTCGACACCAAATCGAAGCTTGCTGCCGACCAAGGACCATCCGTTGCTGACCCCACTTCTTATCGAAGCCTTGCCGGTGCCCTACAATACCTCACCAATACTAGGTCGGACATTACCTACGCAGTCCAACAAATCTGTTTATTCATGCACGACCCGAGGGAACCACACCTTAACGCCCTCAAACGCATCCTAAGATACATCTAAGGTACACTTGACCATGGCTTCCAAATTTACAAGTCTTCTGATATGAAGATCACCGCATATTCCGATGCAGATTGGGGTGGCTGTCCCACAACACGCCGCTCCACCTCCGGATATGCCATCTATCTCAGCCCTAATCTCATCTCTTGGTCATCAAAATGGCAATCGACAATCTCACGATCTAGCGCCGAGGCAGAATACCGAGGTGTGGCCAATGTCGTTGCCGAAACATGCTGGCTTCAAAATTTCCTTCTTGAACTCCACTCTCTGCCATCAAAGACCATTGTCGTCTATTGCGACAACATCAGCTCCGTCTACATGGCACACAACCCAGTGAATCACCAACGCACAAAACATATTGAAATCGACATACACTTCGTAAGAGAAAAATTCGCATTGGAAGAAGTCCGTGTTCTTCACGTTCCATCATCTCACCAATATGCTGATATATTTGCCAAAGGTCTTTCGACAGCACTCTTTCAAGACTTCCGCTCCAGTCTCAATATTCGAAAACCTCATGATGCGACTGTGGGGGAGTGATAGCACAAGCAATATAAGAAACTATATCAATCTATAATTATTCCATATTCATGTGATTCCTCAATCACATCTCTGTAAATCATCAATTATATCCCTGTAAATCATTTCTCATTACTCTTGATTGATTCTCTATTATACCTATAAATAACCTTGTAATTATATTGAATAATACACGGAACATTATGACTAAACCCATTTGCATTGTATCATCATACATTTTTTTATTATTGCCAAGTATCAAAGCCATATTTCCTCATTTTAGAATCCGCGCATGCGTTTTGTACCTTCACTAACCACCTCAATAGTTTATTCCCTTGGTATTTGATCTTGTTACCAAATTTGTTGAATATACAAAGATTAACCACTAACAGACTAACCAAAGATTGAGCACATGTACGTTTACATACGTATTTTTAAATTCATCAACAATTACTACAATTTTAACTTTGTAATTATAAAGATATATAATTACGGGATTTGAACTTTAATAACATTACAATTATCATGTGATCACGATTAACCCGCAAGATCTACTTATGAAAAATAATATTATGCACAACATTAAAATTGTACATACTTACAAAAAAAAAGATTAGTTATGTAATGCATTATGTTAAAATTGAATAGGTGAATGAATTGGTAATTGCACGTGGTGTTACTTTATTTGGGTTCCTTTAGTTTTTCAGCACTTTTTTTTTTGTCATCGCTCGGATAAAAAGACTATTTTACCTCCCTTCTAATTAGTTTGTGTATTATACATAAAGGGACGCACTGAGAGTCAAAAACGGAAAAATTGTGTCAAATTGTTACTTTTGTTAATATTTTTCAAAAGTGTAAAAAAAAACTTACAAAAATTAAAATACTTGCCAAAATATGAAAAACTCTCGTATTATCTCTTATATTTTATTAAAATCGTTTTATGTACGTTTTTTAACATGTCCATTTGAGATTATCGTTTTCAGTCTATAATAAACCAAATCTAATTCTATAATCTGTAAACATGTCCTATTTGAATTATCCTATCCAGATATTATGTCAAAACTCATAAGCTTTTTATTTAAACCCAAATAGCAATGAATGAAGAAACAATATCTTTTTTTTTATTTTAAATCTCATCAATTTCTAACACATTATTGCAATGTTGACTGCGGTTGTTAAACTGACATTTAACAATTTTGTTGCCCTTAAAAGTTCATTTAGTGGCAAACATTTGTCCGCATCGACGGGATTAAAACAATTAAATGATCATAAAAACAAAAATGTAACTTTTCCTAAAGAAAACTTTATGCTAAACTTTACTATGTCTATGTGACAATTAAGATGGCGACAGGCTGAAGAACCAGGAGATATATTAAAGAGAAATCCGGTTATGGAAATGAAAAAATAATTTAGTTCTATTATTTACTGATTACATTTCCAGTGAGAAGATAACATTAAATTATAGGAACATTAGGGAAATAAACTCATAAGTAAAAAGTACAGGAGTGAGGAGACATCACGTGAACCGTCGGATTGTTTGTTATAGTGTCTTCATCGTACGGCAACGCGATGAATTAAAACAGAAGCTATCACGTGAACCAGTGCTCATTAAATGCTATCGTTAACTCAGAGTCTCAGACATAAACGGCGGTTTTAACGCCGTCAGTTCAATAATTATAACCAAAATAATGCTCCGGTGCAATAAATTATGCTCTTAACTATATAATGTAGCCTCCTTTTTTTTTGTCATAATGGAGTATACGGGTTGGACTTCGGAGAAAAAACAATCATAACCTGTCTAAATAAGATCGAAAACGATGACTAATTTATCAATTAAAATGAGAAATAAAATTTATTGAAAAAGCGAGAGTACATTGTGATTAATTATGGAAAGAAAAGCTTATATCAATAATGATGATATCGAATAAATACCAGCACGATCGTTTTCTATTAATCAACATTCTACACACCTAAACAAAAAAAAGTAATGCGTTTATTTATCATTAAGCTTCAACTATAGAAGCACGACCTGAGATAGGTATGAGTTATTAAAAAAAGTTGTCACCGAACGAATTGGATTGTATGAAAATGCTTACAATACAGACCATCAAATTTTTTTCTTTAATATATATAATTAATCTTAAACGAATCATAATATGCTAAAATCATTACGATACAAAATGTTTTCTTGTGTATTTGACCTGTTACAAGAATGTCGACGAACCATTGCACATGTAACCATGTGACAACGTATCCCCAAAACAAAAACTAAACAAAAAAGTAGCCAAGACAGTACAGCGAAGTCCGTCTTTTGGGATGTCGAGTTATATATCGTCGCCCCCACTTAACAACGACGTCGTATAGGTTTAATCATCAATGGTGCTTACATTTTATATATATATTATCAATTGAACCAAAAAAATTCTGTATAATTTGTGTGGCCATCTGTTAGAATAATTTTTTTTTACCAAATATGAGAGACTACGATTTATGTTTAGCAATTTAACGATTTCACAAATTTAATAAAAAAACGACATAATTGCATGTATTGTCACTTAATTTAATTTTCATTAGTATTTTGATACTTTCTTAAAGTGTTAAAAACATTTATCACTTTTTGAGTGAAAAAATCAATTTTATCCATTTTATTGCTACATTATCTACCGTTCATTATCGTACACGCCGTACTAACAAGCGTAAATTTGGGTTGAGAAAAAATGCTATTTTCTACTACACTTTAAAAAAGTGACAAAAAAACTAATGAATCTTTAAATAAGTGACAATTTTTGCAAAATCCCCCAAAAAAATTAAAAGAGTTATGTGTCCCTTAATATATGGTTTATGTAGTTAAGTTATTTATCTAGTGATTCCGTAATTATATTTCCTAATTTTTTCTCTTTTTTAGATTTATCATTTTGTAATATTACCAACTAAAATTTGAAGTTTGTGCATGCCAATCTTTATATAATTATTCTTGTGTTTTTGTGGGTATCAAAATAATATATTACGTCAATATATTATTTTGGTATAACTTCTGGCTTTATTAAAACCTAGAAACATTACAATTTAATAGAAGGAGTGCTAACATCAACATTCAAATTCACAAAGATATGAAACTCTCTTGGTCAAGAGCCTTAGGAAAAAAAAAATATTGTCAATGAATTAACCATGTAAATCAAACAGAATCAAAGAAAGTTCCAAAAATAACACTGACTCGTATGTGGTATGTCCCCCATTCTTATTTGTCACTCATCTCATCTAATCATCTCCTAGGCAGCCTCACGAGCCGTCGAACTATTCTATGTAAAATCTTATCACAAGTAGAAGTAGGACATATATATTTATATCATTTTTTTTTCACTTTTACAAAACCATGAATTTTACTTCATAAGTTGATTTCATTTTCATTTACGTCTCCGTCACTCTTTCTCCCTATCCACTAAACACAGATCTCAAAAACAAAAACACAAAGGAAAAAAAAAAAAAGAATTGTCCCTTTGTTTCTACGCGATTTATCTGTAATTTTTCCTCATTTTATTTCTCACCAAACAGTCCCTTATATCTCTCTCTCGTTCTCTCTTTCTCTCACATGTAAAGCTTCTTCTGCTTAACTCACCATTAATATTACATTCTCTCATATTCTCCGGCAGACCAGAAAAATAAACGATGACAAACTTCTCCCGATCCAAATCCACCGGAGCTACCGGGTTCCCGAATTTTAATGCGACCCGACCCGGTCCAGACATATACGAGAACATCCATGACGATGACGAAGACTACGAAGAAGAACATAGCACTACGAGCATAGACTACTACGACGTATCCACGCCGTTGAGCTCACACGGGTCGATATCCGGGTCCGGGTCCGGGTCGGGTCAGTTCACGATTCTCGACCTTCTGGCGGCGGTTCTGAGGAAGTCGCTGGTGATGTCTTGTAGCATGGAGAGGGGTGATGATGACGTGGCGGCGTCTATGGATATAGGTTGGCCGACGGAGGTTAAGCACGTGAGTCACGTGACTTTCGACCGGTTTAATGGTTTTCTCGGTCTTCCCTCTGAGCTCGAACCGGAGGTTCCTCCTCGAGCTCCTAGCGCCAGGTCCGTTATTTTTCATCGAGTAATTAGTATATTTTAAATTCGTTGAGATATTATTCCATACTATCTCTTTAAAAAAAAAACAATATTAGGATAGGAGGAATTAAATAATTATTTTCATAGCTGGAAATCTGTATTTGACATGTTACTGTGTTGGATAGAATCATTAATGGTTGTTGTTTAGGTTAAATGCATGATTATGACACGCGTTTTGTTCACAAAAGAAGTTTCTCTTATTGTTTTTTACTACAAGATTAATCAATATCAGTCTGAAAATTCAAGAACCAATTATTCTAACCCACGAATATTATGATATGAAACCATCTAAGCTTGGTTTTTGTGATGATCTAATTTATGGGCTTTCACTAGAGATTAATATGTACAAGCAGTACTTGATATAGAAAGTTCGGATCCTACGTACAAGAATATATCATATACCAACAAAGACCTGATTACATAACTTTATCTATCATCATACAGGACAAACCGACTCTGTTTATAAGATATTGAAATTGATTTATTTATTTTTGTTGATAAAATCATTTAAAAGAAAATTGTGGACGAAAACATCGCAGAAAAACCATACACCAGAAATCTATTTCCTTCCGTTATAACTTATAACTATATTATTTAATCATTAAATTATATAAGTGGAACTCTAAGAATTGTGGGGCCACACGCATAAGAAGATTTTACAGGAGTAAAGATAGAACTTGTGTAGGTTCAAAAACAAAAAAAGATAAAAAAAAAGATAGAACTTGTGGATTGTCAGTAGAGAGATTTGTACATGACTAAAGATCGGTTGTTTTTTATGATAGAGGTTTCAGTAGATGGATTAGCACAGAAATAAAGACGATTTTTTTTTTTTTTTTTTATGATAAAATTTGTGAGTTTCACTAGATTGGTTTGTATAGGATATAAAAATTGGTTTTTTGTTTTTTTATTGAGCTTATGGGTTTTCTGTAAGATTCATTTGTATACGAGTAAGAAATGGTTCTCCATACCATGAAACTTATGGATTTTCACTAGTTTGGTTTGTGTGTATGTGTAACAACTGGTTTCTTTTTTCAGTGTGAGCGTCTTTGGAGTATCGGCGAAGTCGATGCAATGCTCTTACGACAGCAGAGGGAATAGCGTCCCAACGATCCTTCTCAGGATGCAGAAACGTCTTTACACAGAAGGAGGTCTTAAAGTAAGTCTTTCTTATTCATAACAATTTCGGATTACATTCGAGTCAAAAGAATCCTGCTGATATTATGTGTGATTGTTTGTTGCCTTAAGGCTGAAGGAATATTCCGAATAAATCCGGACAACGGCAAAGAAGAGCATGTCCGAAGACAGCTAAACCGCGGCGTGGTACCGCGTGGAATCGACGTTCATTGCTTGGCGGGTTTAATAAAGGTGTAAAAAAGAACAAAAATTTAGGTTTCTTCAACATTTTAGGTATAAAAGGTTTGAATTTCTCCGTCTTTTTTATTGAATCAGGCGTGGTTTAGGGAGCTACCTACAGGAGTGCTTGATGTGTTGACACCAGAGCAAGTGATGAAGTGTAACACAGAAGAAGATTGTAGCAGGCTCGTGACTCTTCTTCCTCCGGTTGAATCTGCGCTTCTCGATTGGGCCATCGGTCTAATGGCTGACGTGGTGGAGCATGAACAGTTCAACAAAATGAATGCTCGCAATGTAGCTATGGTTTTCGCTCCAAACATGACCCAAGTCAGTCAAAAAAATGCTTTTCCTTTTAATAAAAGCTTTGATCTTTTTTTTTATTTTAATTCTCATGAAAATGCTTTGAAACTGTAGATGGCAGATCCTCTAACTGCATTGATCCACGCTGTACAAGTGATGAACTTTCTCAAGACTTTGATCTTAATGAACCTCAAAGAGAGGGAAAACGCAGATGCGAAAGCAAGGTGGATCGAGAAACAAACATCAGATCCATCAGAAGAATGGGAATCACAACACTCAGAGATATTAGACCCTGAGAAACCCAACAGTAACCCTAAGTTCTTGAGAGTGGCTACTCTATGTAGGCTAGAGGCTGACAATGAAGAAGAGTTTTGGAACATTGAGAAGAGAAACGATCATAAAGATACAACTGAAAATACTGGGACTGTTCAGAGGCTGTGTAAGCATCCATTGTTTCAGTTAAGCAAATCGACAAAGAAACCTCTTGTAAGTAATCAAGATGAAGGAAGAAGAGGACGAGATGCTTGGGGTTCACGTCTCTCTTCTTTGCCTTGGTAAATTTTACTTACCTCCCTTTCGCTCCCCTTTTTTTTTTTTTTTTTTTTTTTCTGTTTTTGAGAGTGTAAAAATATTGTGAAATATGATTATAGGTGATAGTTGTTTGAAATAGGTATAAAGATTATTCAATCAATTCAAAAATGGAAATGAACGTATAAGAGATCAGAATCTTTATGTCATTTTCTGGAAACTGGGGTCTCTTGGTTCATTCATACCGACTTCGAGAGGTGTTTTTGAGCTGGGGTCATCTAAATCGAATAGAACACAACCGAAGCCTTGACCATTATGCATGTGATATCTTATTTCTGGTCGTTTTTTTTTTTTTTTGAACTGAGTTCTTATCTGAGAGAAAATCTTACTTCTGTTCCATAAAACAGAGTAAGCACACATATGCAGATTTGAAAAATTAAAAATCCTACTTCTCCTCTCATATATGACGTCGTACACACAATGCAGATTTAAAAAATTAAATCTCGTAAATAACAATGCTTAGAAAAATCATAGACCGCTCGACCAGCTAGTTTAAGACTTTAAGTGCTAGAGCTTTANCTATGAATCTAATTTATATATGTTTTCTAATCATTTAATCTAAGAAAATGTTATTTTCCGCTACTATCAAATTACTCTGGATAATTAAGTTTCAATCAAAAATCTTATAAACGGAGTAGAAAGTAGAATATAGATCATGAGATCTAGCTTGAAAAAAAATATATATATAACACCAAATTAATACTAGCTTGAATATAGATCATGAGATCTAGCTTGAAAATCTTCTTTACTTTTTATGTCGATCTCTTTTCATTACATTTCCCGTAAAGCCAATGTTGTGGCTGTATCACTAGTAAAGCAGGCTCTGCGTTTGCTAGATCAAAACTCTGTGTCAAGTTGAAGCTGAATCAAACAAGTATTAGCACAAAAAGAAACACCAAATTAATACAACATCTCATCATGATAGTTGTTGGAAGAATGTTCTCGTACATGCCAATTAAATCACATATTCAAATAACTATGGTTAGTACTTTTTTTTGTCACTTATTATGGTTATAAGTATTAGGTCATCCTGTGGGACCTATGGCTAAAATAAGTTAACATCTTGATCATTGTAAATTATTCCTTTTTAATCACATTTTTCTTTTTAAATGCTCTGAATTAATTGATCAGTTGTGATTGTTTCGTGCATTTATCTCCAATTCTTTTTACAAACATTCTTCTTCCCCTATCGAAATTCGCAAGTTTTGTAAATGACTTTTTCTTGATGTGAAACGTGAGCATTATCCATGCTTTTGTTTTGCGTTTTCGTCATCTTTCAACTTCAACCCAGTCAGCCACAACAGTAGAAAATGATTTCTGCTACAACAGTAAAAAAAATTAAAAAAGATTTCCACTTCTAGTCTTCGTTTAGTCTTTTACATTTTCCACGTCTATCATTAAATTCTGATTTTTCATTAAATAAAAATATATAACCGCATGATATCTACCGTGGCGAATACTGAATTACTGCAAAACCTTAACTGTGAACATTTGAGTACAAAGATTTTCTGTGTGTGTTTTTTTCAGTTTGGTCTCGAATTCATATATGTTTTCTAATCAATTTATCTAAGAAAATGTTATTTTTCGATTAAGTTTTTTTTTTGTTAAAAGATATAATTGATAATATAGATCATCATGAGATCGAGCTTGAAACAAAAATATAACACCAAATTAATACAACATCTCATCACAATAGTTGTTGGAACATATGTTCTCGTACATGCCAATTAATTCACATATTCAAATAACTGGTTAATACTTTTTTGTCACTTATGGTTAGTAGTTAATGCATTAGGTCATCCTACAGTGGGACCTATGGCTAAAATAAGTTAACATCTTAATCATTGTAAATTATTCCTTTTAATCACATTTTTCTGTTTAAATGCTCTGACTTGAATGGTTGTGATTGATTCATGCATTTATTTTTATTTTATTTTGCCAAAAATTGATTCATGCATAATGCATTTATCTCCAATTCTTTTTACAAACCTTCTTCTTCCCCTATCGAAATTCGCACGTTTTGTAAATGCTTATTTTAAAAGAAAGTAAGAAACGCAGATTAATTAGTACGTAGAATCTTCAAATCACTTTTTTCTTGATGTGAAACGAGGGCATTATCCATGCTTTTCTTTTTACGTTTTCGTCATCTTTCAACTTCAACCTCCAGTCAGCCACAACAGTAGAAAACGATTAAGGTTCAAAAAAAAAAAAAAAAAGTAGAAAACGATTTCTGCTACAACAGTAACAAAATTTAGTCTTCGTTTTACATTTTCCATGTCTAGCATTAAATTCTGATTTTTCATTTTTGCCATTTTTTCATTAAAATAAAAACATCTAACCGCATGATATTTACCGTGGCGATTGGCGAATACTGAATTACTGCAAAACCTTAGCTGTGAACATCTGAGTACTGTTTTTTGGGTAATAACCAAAATTCTTTGATCAAAATCTAAATAGATATAGTATTTGTAACAGTGAAATATGATGCAGCGAGAGTGTACATAGTGAAAATTCGAATAAAAATACTAGATTGTAACCACTTGGCATAATAAAATGATGTCGTTTTTATCAATTTTTTTGTTAGTAAGTTACAAAAAATCCATAATGTATATATAGGTTTCGATAGTACGTACAACGATACAATCAATGCAATCCGGAACCAGCAAAATATAGCATAACAAATGTGTAATACCGACTTAAAAACATATAATAGCTATCAAAATGTAAAAAAGTTCTATACAAAATTCAACATTTTTTCAAACTTTTCAAATGCCTGTTTTTTATCCCCTCCAATTATTATTGTTTTGATCGATAAAGTATTCGAATATTTTAAGAACAAAACATTCTACACGCCCCAAAGTTTTTTTTGGTTTTAATGTTAAGATACACGCCCCAAAGTTGTCGCCAGGCTTCAAATAAAAACAGTACAACAAATATGTTATTCGTCGTCTTTGTTCGGCAAACATAATACAACATCTTTCATGATAATCTAGTGCGTTTAATGTGATTGTGTTGTTGTTCGTTGCAATCATCATTCAAAACCACATAAATATAGACATCTTTATGATAAACATCTGCATATAAGATGCTTCTTTTTAAAAAATGTGATGAGTTTCATTAACTGTGATGAGTTTGTACGATGTTGGATACAACAATATCCGGCTGCGAAATAACTGTGACTTTATACGTAGTCCATTCGTTTCAAAATATAGTTCATTTATGATTTATTTTTTGTTTCAAAATATAAGTTATTTTCGGTTTTCAATGTAATTTTTACAAAAGAATACATATTATAACCTCAAAGTTAACTAATAAAATATTTANAATTAAATTAATTATTAAATTAGTAAAGTTATTATGGACAAATTACAAATTTTCACCTATAACGATTTATATTTTGAAACGGATGTAATATGTTTTAATAAATTAAATGGCGCAACTAACACACCGTAAACGTACCAATACACTGCCTCAATATTTGTTTGTCATTGGTCCACTTCCAACTTGGCCAGCCACTGACCACTTCACCTACAATTTTAAAATAGACTGACAAATCTCCAACCAAACACTGATCCGTAATAAATTCTCTCTCTCTTTGGAGTCCTTTCATCTTTTGGATTCATTAGTTAACTACATACATCAATTTGAAGAAAATCACATGCTTCTAACACACTTCTTTCACGTAAAGTGTAAAAGTTTGGAGTATATGACAATTTAATTAATATTATGAAAGCGGTACGTGCAGTCGACGGGAAACGATCAGAAAACTATCTATGTTTGGTAATAAATAGGTTAACAATTAGTATGGGTTAAAATGCTTAAATAGTGAGTTGAGATACCTTTTTTAACGGAAAAAACAAATTTGCTCTATTAATCATGATCGAAGTATCGAACTATTTTTAAATTTGTTTGAACCGGTCGTCAAAAACCCCCTAAAAAAAGTGATCGAGAAGTCGGTTAATATGGCTGGCATGTGTTTTGTACCGCAATATTCTTTTTTGCAACACGGTACTAAAAGAGAAGGGCCAGCTTTTTGTATGTAAAAAAAAGGGATAACCAAAATTTTGGGTTGAAAGGTTCACATATGGCTATTTAATTATGAATACAACTTTCGCTAGCTACCACATTTTTATTATAAAAGGTAGCCTTAAAACGCACACCACGTTAGCCGCGGCACAAACGTTCTTAACGCAATCACTATTCATACCCTAAATAAGGTTGGATGGTACGTTGCTTATAAATTAAAACCCACCCAATAACCAAATGTTTCTCATATGTTCATCTCAATGGCAAATTTCAAGCTTCCTTTGCTTATAATTTTCGTTCTTTCTCTCTCCCAACTTTATCTACTTCATTTTCACCATGACTTCTTCTCTTCTTTTCCGGTCAAGATCAGTTTACTCATCATATCTATCTTCTTCTATGCCTACTCAACCACCCGGTCCAAACCGGTTTACCTCGTCGACTTCTCATGTCACCAACCCACCGACTCTTGCAAAATCTCATCCGAAACGTTCTTCAACATGGCCAAAGGTGCTCACCTCTACACCGAAGAAACAATCCAATTCATGACGAGGATCCTTAACCGGTCCGGTTTAGGAGATGATACGTACGCCCCACGTTGCATGTTAACCTCCCCACCAACACCATCAATGTTCGAGGCGAGACATGAAGCCGAATTAGTCATCTTCGGAGCTCTTAACTCGCTATTCAAGAAAACCGGAGTCGAACCGAGAGAAATCGGAATCTTCATTGTAAATTGTAGCTTGTTTAACCCTAACCCATCTCTCTCGTCCATGATCGTAAACCGGTACAAGCTCAAAACCGACGTCAAAACATACAATCTCTCCGGTATGGGATGCAGCGCCGGTGCAATCTCCGTCGATCTCGCCACAAATCTACTTAAAGCAAACCATAATACGTATGCAGTCATTGTTAGCACTGAGAACATGACTCTCAGCATGTATCGAGGCAACGACAGGTCCATGTTAGTCCCTAACTGTCTATTTCGAGTAGGCGGTGCAGCGGTTTTGCTCTCAAACCGGAGCCAAGACCGAGTCCGGTCCAAGTACGAGTTGACTCATCTCGTAAGGACTCACAAAGGCGCAAGCGATAAACATTACACTTGTGCTGACCAGAAAGAAGACGACAAAGGTATTGTCGGAGTCTCACTATCTAAAGAACTAACCGTTGTCGCTGGTGACACGTTAAAGACGAATCTAACCGCACTTGGTCCGCTTGTTCTGCCTTTATCTGAAAAGCTCCGGTTTATCCTCTCTATTGCGAAGAGTAAGCTTTTCCGGTTAAAAATTAGTCCATATATTCCGGATTTTAAATTATGTTTCGAGCATTTCTGTATTCACGCCGGAGGTAGAGCGTTACTTGACGCGGTTGAAAAAGGTCTTGGACTCAGTGAGCTTGATCTTGAGCCGTCTCGGATGACTTTGCACCGGTTTGGAAACACTTCCAGCTCATCCCTGTGGTACGAGCTGGCTTATGTGGAGGCTAAGTGCCGGGTCAAGCGAGGAGATCGGGTCTGGCAGTTGGCGTTCGGGTCGGGTTTTAAATGCAACAGTATTGTGTGGAGAGCGTTGAGAACGATTCCGGCGAACGAGTCACTGGTGGGTAACCCTTGGGGTGACTCGGTTCACAAGTATCCGGTTCACGTGACATAACTTTAGTTATTGATACACGTGGGTAGTAAAGTCACGTGACAAGCTGTCATAGGTCAACTATATATCTACCTTTCTATAAAATGTAGCTTTTTATTTAATGTTACCCAGAAATATGTTTAGACGAATTATCGTCAATAATTTGCTACGTATGTCTCTTTTCTAAGAGTACTTTAATATAAAAAGGAGGATTTATAATTTAATGAAAAATATACATTTTACAGAAAGGTAGATATATAGTTTCAATAATCTCTATAATATTATTTAAAAAGATATTTTTGAAAATGAATTTTGTTTTGTAAATTATTACATAAAATGCCGTTACAAATAAAAAAAGATAATTGAAATAGAAAATGATATAATTATCTTTTAAAATTATCGATGATAATATAGAAAATATTTATTTTCCATTAAAAAGGTTATTTACTATTTAGTTTCTTAATTATTATGATATTATTAAATAATAATTAATCCATACATATTTAAAAAAATATATATTCGAAATCTTGCAATATTTTTCACTATAATTATTATAAAATATTTTACTAATTTTATAAAGAGTTAGACACGAAAAAATTGATTTTTTAAAAGTTATTGAACTAACCACAAAATTATAATCATTAAATGATGCATATTAAAGTTATGTTTTCAAGATTATAAGTTTTTGGGGGTTAGCCCGAATAATATTTTAGTTTATTGTAAAACATGTTAGTCCAGATTGATAGTTTTATCTATAATCATTGGTTAAACATATTTTAAAATTCAGATAAAAATATTTTTTCTTAAATTTCAAAACAATTTAAAAAAAGAATTTATCCGCGCTATATAGCTAAAGCGGATTGAATCCTAGTTTGCTACATTTTTTGGTCAATAAAATAATTTGCTACATTTTAATTTCATTTAGTTATACAGTGCATAGTTTAATGCAGTGGTCTCGGGTGCGCACACTATAGTCATCGCGTGTAATCAATTAATTCTGTTACTTGCGTTTTTTTTTTGTTACAAAACCCATTATGTATAATAGGCCTTATCTAAAAAGCCCAATAAGCCACAGTTTAGTACTATATGTGGACTGGATGGATTCTCTCCACCACCGCAGAAAAGGGGACGGAGATAAATTCGCACAAGAAATCGGAGTTACGATGTGGACCGTGAAACCGGCGCCGATGCCGGTTCAATTTCTCAGGGGACGAACCGGAGCAGTCTCTGTCGGCTATTCACAGCCTCCGCCGCGTAATTACGACGGAATCCACCGTCGAATCCCGACGAAATCGCAAACATTCGAATCGGTCGGGGGATTAGGCCAACAAATCCTCCTCCGCTCCGCCGAATCGGTCGGGGGATTAGGCCAACAAATCCTCCTCCGCTCCGCCGAATCGAACCAGAATAAACCGATCCCGAAGGAAAAGGAAATTAGTGGATCAGACGTGCTCTGGGCGATTCAGAGAGCGACGGCTCAGAGGAAGAGATCGAATGCCGACAAAAACAAGAAGAAGAAGAAGAAGATAAGAGGTGTGGAGCTGTCATCTTCTGCGGGCGAGTCCATTAGAGATAACGGTGTTGATTACAGTAACGTGAGGCCGTTAGAGATCAAGAGCGATTGGGGACACAGATTGGACGAATTCGAGAAACTTCTCAAAGACTTTCAAGACACGGGACTTTGACTTTGACTGTGACCTTTCCTGCAACATCACATATTCACAGTCTTTTTAGCTGTATATTTATTTTTCATTTTTTTTTTGTAACTAAAACTATATGTCACAAAAAAAAAATATTCTTTAAAATACCACTAAAATAAGTTTGTTTCAAACATACCCTACTAATTTGTTTTCTTCCAAAAACTAGGTTTTTTTCTCTACAAATACCACAAACACTAAAACATGAGTTTTAAGGATTTATAATTTAAATTCTTGGGTTTTGGTTCACTATTTTGGGTTTAGGGTTTAATTTTTAGGATTTAAGGTTTATTTTTAAGAGTTTAAGGTTTAGTTTTGAGGGTTAAAAGTCTAGTTTTAGTTTTGTGGTATTTGTGAAAAAATCAATGTTTGTAGTAGTTTTAGAAAAAAAACTAGTGATGATATGTTTGGAAAAAAACTTATTTTAGTAGTATTTTTGAGAATTGTTTAAAAAAAAAATGATTACTATAAAATAATCGCAAGAGCATACTATAAATAATTAGCTGTATATTTATTTTTCAATTCCAATTTTTATCGTACCACATTATTACAACAACATAGTTGTCATAATAAATAATATATCGACCCACTGATTAATACGATGGGGCTTTCTGGTGTAAGAAGCAATGGAGTTTAATAAATTACTGACTGAACCACACTACGCGTTTATATCACCGACACGTGTACAGACCCTAGCCTCTTTGTAAACTTTTCCTGGTCGACACAAATAGCCTTTGGTCGGAGCACAATGAGCATCCTCCGAACAAACACACAATCCCTCCAATGCACATCCATCTTTTACAATCGTCGCTTCTCCTTTGATCCCTAGGATTTGATCAGTCCATTCGCTGGAGAATAAACCGTTCGGATCATAACTCTCCTTTACTTTCAAGAAAGCAGGTGCGTTTTTGTACTTTTTAATCACTCCATCAAATGCTAAGTTTCTATTCTTACCCCAATGTGGCAATGCATTATACTTGAACAACGCAATTTGCTCGATTTCTTCAAAAAAATCCTCGTAGAGTCTCGGTGTTAACGGATCTTTGGCTCGGTAATACGTTAGATCAAAGTCTAAGGCTTCCGTTTCTTTCCCAAGATAAGCCGGAGATGATGTGACATAACGCATTAGAATACCGTAATAAAGCTCAAGTCCGCATAGAGATTTCCGTTCAATCTTGACAAGAGATTTGATGTCGTTGATGAAACTTTTGACTTGCGTGAGAGTAATACTGAAACATGTTTGATGAAAAAATTCGCCTTTAATACGTGAATCCGATGCACACGCCGTGTTTAATCCATCTTCAAAGCTATCTAGACATGATCCTGACGACATCATACGGTTTTGGCTTCCAATAACCGGATAGCCGGTGAATACAACTCCTATAGTGCCGTTGAATATTTGAAAAATAAAGGTGGGATTGAGTAAATATATTTAATGTCAAATCAACCAAAACGTAAACGGAAAAAAAATAATTACCATCGTTTGTCAAACCGTATGAGCTAGCAAACAGTGTAGATGAAATTAGTGTGGCTGCTGCACACTTCCCATCCGCATCTCTGAACGTCTCTTGCGTCTCCTCTAAAATTATTATTATACAAAGAAAATAAATTAAAAGAAAAAAACTTACAATTTCTATTTTAATATGTCTCTCTAAATTTTCTTTTAATATGTAAAAATCAGAGACATGTTGGAAAAAAAAGATTAAAACTAATATATGTCAACGTATACTGGTATATACAGTATTTCTAAAAGCACAATATTGGAATCTTCACTTGATATAATTTTATTTTAAAACTAATATATGTCAACGTATAATGGTTTATATATAATATTTTTTCATCCAGAGAGTTTTTTGCCAAACCACTAATTTCCTACCATTCAACAATCAGTTTTGGTATCCAGAACAGGGGTTAAAGAGTTATAAGTTTATACAACACAAATTCAAGAACCCACCTGATTACATCTGTCTCTATGACTCTATATATATATCTTCTTCAAAGATAGGTTCAGATAATGTTTTCTTATGTTTAGGGATAATGTGATGCACGAGATCGTACCTTTAGTTTTTGACTTCTACATAAATTCGAACCCATAAAAAAAGCTTTTGAAATAAGGATAGCTAGGAACCTGATGATCTTATGGTGGCTATTGCTGCAGAAGGTTGCGAACGGAACGGGAAGAAATCATACAAACCGTTGCCCGACGTGTTGACCTCTACTCGGTCGTCCACTCGATACACAACTTTGCCTTGGCTTGGTAACCATACGAAATCCGCAAACTCATGTTTTTCCCCGAATGTCAAGGCTTGATCATCAAAATCCAAATCGTTTCTCATAACATACTTTAACGATCTCTTGAACATCGGTTGTAAATCAAAAGTCACCTGTTCAAATAAATAAATTATATACATATATATATATATATATATAATGAAACAATTGTTATAGTTAGAAAGGGTTATAATTTTGATTTGTAGTAAAACCCAAAAATGAAATATAATGGATCTAACCTGAGAGATAACACCTAGAACGCCAAGAGAAACCTTTGCCGCGTTAAACTCATTAGGGGTCGTAGTCTCGCTTAAAATTCTAACCTTTGCAAACCCATCGTTGACCGAACCAGGACTAACCATCCTTATCTCGGTAACATAATCATGGACCGCACTCCCTTTACCCCACAATGAGCTTCCGTGAGCTCCGGTCCCCATCATACCACCCACGGTTAGTCCCCACCAATACGGTGCATAAGGCAACGCCAATCCAACTTTAGCCGCTTCAGCAATTAACTGCCTAAGCGTCATGCCGCTTTCAACCGTCATGGTCATGGCCTTCGCATCCGCTCGCACCGTGTGGTTTAGAAACTTTGTGCTTATGAACAATCCTTGGCTTCCGTCCGTGCACGCGAGCTTAGGGATGCTATGGGAATATCGAGTTGTTACACGCATTTTCCGTCCGGCTTTAGTGGCTGCTGCCACGATAGAGACGAGCTCGGCTTCGGTTGTTGGGTAAGCCACGCTGGCGGCTCGACACGTTGACCGGTCGGGGAAGATTCCGTATGAGTTTGTGACTCTACAATCCGTGTTTCCTGACACACATCTGACGGGATCTTCCGGAGGTGTTGAGAGCCCCGTATGCACAAGTGTAAATATACAATGTAACCCGATAACAATCCGCCAAAACGCAGCGTTTTGGAAACCATGCGAAGGAGAATAACCAAATTCCATTGTTTTTTGTTTTAGTTTTTTTTGAATCTTTTCAAATGCATTGGGAATGGTGCCGTTGGTATTATATAGAGGTTGTGTGGTGTAAAAGGCTGGCTCAGTGCGATTTAATATAATATATTTGTTGATACATAAAATTAGAAAAGGCTGTGATGAGATACTTCAGGTATAATGTAGAAATTCTAAACACATTCGAGTTATTATTTTTTGTACTGTCAAGTACTAATTTCATTTATATCACAAGGTCTTATAGACTTAAACCATATTATATATTAGTGATACCCCGCATCGGCGCTGGCATCGTTTATAGCTTTTTGAAAAAAGGAATGTCAATGAAAGATCCTATTTAGCAAAAAAAAAATGAAAGATCCTTCAACTCTCTACTGATCCATATTTAAACCCTTAAAAAATTATTATGTTTATTCCCTAAACTTTTATCCGTTAGCAAATAAAACTTTTTGTCCCCTTAAACATAAGCCGTTAACTGAAAGGTGTGTTTTGTTATATTATATATCAGATTTAAAAAAGAAACGGTGGGGAAGTTCTATAAGAAAAATCTACGAGTTTAGTATACTTTGAGTAAAAAATCAAATCATTTTACTTTCTGTTTTAATAATTAGTAGTTTTCTTCGTAATGTTTTCATGGAATTGGCTTGTGTATGTATAGTTGAACGAAGAAATTCCGAGCAAATCGATGTTTTGACCAAATTATATTCGCAATTTGACCGACATCCTTCTCGATTTTTAACCCACGAGTCGATCTCTCAACCTATTTTCCACTCTGAATTTCATCTTTAATCAGAGAGTTATTCCACTATGATTTAGGGTTGTTCAACACTTGCCTCTTTTTCAATTTGATGAAGAGAAGAATATCTTGTTGTTCTTTCAACAACACCAACCCGTTTTACAGTTTCAAAAAGCCCCATGCAGTCTTTTTTAGAGACTCAAAACACATTGTTTCACTCGCAACTTCTTTTTAGGGGTTACAAAAGGGTTTATTCGTTAACAATTTAAAGTTCAGGGTTTAAAACATAATATCTGTCTATAAGTTCAGGGGGTTTTCATTTAAATCCCACTAAATGTTTTAGTTAATATATTTATATTTGCCTAGTCGTTTTTTTTAATAACGAGTGATCCGAATTTTTACCATCCGAGTAATCATATCATGGTGAGTGTAACTATTGAATAGCCCATTTACCCAGTTTTTAATGGGTCCAAAGCAAAACATTATTTTGACTAGTCAAATAAGAGTGTTTGGATAACTACACATAGCGAGCGTGAGAGAGGGAGACAAGAGAGAGAGAGGGCGAGCGTGAGACTGATAGAGGGAGGCGAGCGTGGGAGAGAGGGAGAGAGAGAGGGAGAGAGAGAGGAGAGTGGCGACGGCGGCGAGAGGGAGAGAGAGAGATAAAATTAGATCTTAGGTTTTTTTTTTTAATTATTAATATATGCGGGTACCCGCGGATTCAAAACACATAACCCGGAATTTTCCGAGAGAATACCGAGGGAATACCGACAAATATAATTTTCTCGAGGGTCGTCGGAAATCGGTCGGAAACTTCCGACGGTTTGAAAATCGTCGGAAATTGGTCGGAATTTTCCAAAGAATTTCCGACGAAATTCGGACGAATTTATATTCGCCGGAATTCTCTCGAATAACTATGTCACGTCGTCTTATGCAGTTATAAAGAAAAAGATAGACGATGACTTCAATAAAAAGGTGAAATATTTTATTAATCATATATGTATGCACGACAAATTTAACTAGTATTTTTTATCACATAAATTTCGTAGCAGTTAAGAATTCAACTCTGGAATGCCTTACAATACCAAACTCTATATATTATAATACACAGAAGGGAATTCAATCTTTTTGTTCTAACTTTGGGAAAACAGAACATGAGCCAAAATGAGCAAGTGGTAAGGATATTTCAAGAAGACTTAGCAACTTGCAAGATATGGTAGTTGTGATGTCGTGGGAGGAGTGAAAAGCGGCTGAAATGGCTGGAAGATTAGATGAGTTTTATTATAAATATATAAACAACTCAGTTTGGGTTTTTTTTTTTCTAACGACAAATCACTTGGGGTTTGCCCCATATTTTTTTTAATATAAATTATAAAAAATCACTTTTATATGTAAGATGGAGGATAAGAATGCCATGGTAGGCATGTCTCTCACAAGCCCTTTCTTCATACTCAATATATATATTTATGGCAAATCTCATTTATTAAATAAAAACCGGCTCATCCTTGAAGAGAAATCAGACTGGAACTAAGTTATAAACGTATGAAAACCAGATCTCGTTTTCTTGTTCCTTTTGCAAAAAAATCAATACAGACATTAATAAATAAAAAAATCAACGAAACAAATAATAAAAAATGACTTTTACGGCAAGAAAACTCATCTAACATGGAAGAAAACATTTTTAACAATTCTGAACAATCAAATTCGAATACCACCGCGTGACACCCTTTCTCAATTTCACATTTGGTAGTCTATATCAACACCTTCATTTACTCAAAAGATTTTGACAAAGTTTACGAGAGTTAATCATAATAAATACTTCTTTCGTTTCAAAATAGTTGCTGTTTTAGAGAAATTTGTTGGTCTCAAATTATTTGATATTCAACTTTCAATGTAAAATTTATTAATTTTTTAAGTTGTATAACTACTTGTATTCTACAGTATGTTTTATCATTAATTAGTTAAAATTATGTTTAGGTAGATAATAAATGATGTTTTTATTTTGAAACGGATGGAGTAATGAATTGCTAACATTTTTTAAGATCTTACCGATGCACATTTTTTCAATTCACCAAATAATTCATGAACATGTAAAATTAATGTACACCTGGCTGGCTGGCTCTAATTGAAAATTAATTTGAGTCGTCGGGTTGGATTCATTGTTAAACGGATGGATGGTGTCAAAGATGGATCCATCATCGGATCCGTGACATCCCACCGGAACGATAAGACAACCATCGGAATCCGTCGCGGATAAAGGCAAACATAATTAATACCTCCGCACCGCCGATTGAACCCTAAATTCTTCATCGTGTTTTTTTAAACGATTTACTAAAATTATCGATCGCAGGAGCATATATAAATACTTCCTGTAATCCACAGCAGCCAAGTAGCCAACACAGTGAAATTATTAGGCTTCATGCCTCACGAAATTTCCAATTTTTACTGCAACCGGACATTATTTATTTATAATATTATTACAACAACATATCATAAAAGACGACCGCTTCAGATATAAGAAGCCATTATTGAAGATTAATAACTTACTGACTGAACCACATTTATGCCACTGACACGTGTACAGACCCTAGCCTCCTTGTAAACTTTTCCCGGTCTACACAAATAGCCTTTGGTCGGAGCACAATGAGCATCTTCCGAACAAATACACAATCCCTCCAATGCACATCCATCTTTTACAATCGTCGCGTTTCCTTTGATCCCTAGGATTTGATCCGTCCATTTGCTGGAGAATAAACCGTTCGGATCATAACTCTCCTTTACTTTCAAGAAAGCGGGTGCATTTTTGTACTTTTTAATCACTCCATCAAACGCTAAGTTTCTGTTTTTACCCCAATGTGGCAATGCGTTATACTTGAACAATGCAATTTGCTCGATTTCTTCGATGAAATCCTCGTAGAGTCGCGGTGTTAATGGATCTTTGGCTCGGTAGTATGTTATGTCAAAGTCTAGGGCTTCAGTTTCTTTCCCAAGATAAGCCGGAGAGGATGTGACATAACGCATTAAAATACCATAATGGAGCTCAAGTCCGCATAGAGATTTCGGTTCAATTTTGACAAGAGATTTGATGTCATTAATAAAACTGTTGACTTGCGTGAGAGAAACACTAAAAGTTGTTTGATGAAAAAATTCGCCTTTAATACGTGAATCCCACGCACACGCTGTGATTAATCCATCTTGAAAGCTATCTAGACATGACCCTGACGACATCATACGGTTTTGGCTTCCAATGACCGGATAACCAGTGAATAAAACACCTAAAGCCGGTGAATATTTGAGACATCGAGGTAGGAGTAAGTAAATGTTATATGTGAAATCAATGAACATGTATAAGTAAAGATGACAAAAAGTAAGTACCATTGTTGGTCAAACCGTATGAGGTAGCAAACAGTGTAGATGAAATTAGTGTGGCTCCTACACACTTCCCATTCGCATCTCTGAACGTCTCTTGCGTCTCCTCTTGAATAGTATACAAGAAAAAAAATTAAACTTGCGTCTCCTCTTGATAATCTCTTGGCAACCATACATTAATTATACAGTCACAAAAAAAACATACATTAATTATACTATAATCGATTTGGGATCCAGGAGTAATAACTTTATACAACACTAATTCAAGAATCACCTATTATTTACCTCTGTACTCTCTTCTTCAATTATTGACCAACTACCTCTAATAAGCCATTGATGCAAAAATTTGGTTCAGACCAATTGTTTTTGGATTTTTGATCCAAAAAAAAAAGGGTGCACGTTCTATTTCTCCATGAAAACTTTCATATAATAACACATCCCCACGAAGTTTACCCATTGTTCTATTTCCCCACCATTTGAAACTTCGAATCTTATTTCCCCATGAAATCAAAGATTCAAACTTATTTCCCCATAAAATCAAAGTTTCAAACCTATTTGTCCACGAAACACGGTTTAAATCGGTTTACTATATACCAATCAATGATTAACCAGCTAAATACCAATTACAATCCAATTAAACCACAAAACCCAGATTAAACCAATTACAATCCAATAAAACCCGATTACATAATCCCCACCCGAAACTAAATGTTTTAATTCCCAAAACCTTCGATCAACAAAAAAAAAAAATTCCCAAAACCAAAAATCCCGTAAAACCCTAATTAAAATTCTGAACCCAGAAATCAAAATCCTCAAATCTAAGAAATCTCTTCTCGATGAAGAAATGGGTCTTGAAATTGGGTTGGGGAATGGAGATTCATCGCCTTTTTGTGGTGTATCGGATAACGCAGATCCTCATCTCCGGCCATGGCTCCGACAACGATCTCTCCACCATTCCGCCGTTTAAACTGTTATCCCTCAGTGATCCTGGGTAAGTATCTACTGATACAACCGACGAGTTCGACACTGGCGGCTTCGGCTCGTCCATATCCGCCACCGACGATCTCCGGCCGATTCCGTAGTCAGCGATCTCCGATTAGGTATCCCGGAGCTGTCTCCCTATCGGTTTCTCTACCGGTAACCTGGCGGATCCTGGCCGATGTCACCGCCGTTCCACCGCTTCTTCATCTTCTGATTCTGCCTCCATTTTTGAAGCTTCTTGCTGAAAACAGATGCCGCCGACCAGAAACTCCTTCGCACCGAGGGCTTCTTCGTCTGAGAATCGAGATCTATGTAATCCTTCATTGGCTTCAATTCCTCGACAGAGAAAGAAAACGGCGTGACTGAAACTCGATCGGGTTGGGTGAAGAAGAAGAAGCCGGGTGAAGAAGAAGAAGTCGGGTGAGAGGAGAGAGAACAACTGGTCGGGTGAAGAAGAGGAAAAAGTCGGGTCGGTTTGTTTATGGGTTTAATCACCGTATGAATTTCTCTATTTTTTCTTTGAATTTATCATATGAATTCCTTTATGAACTCGAACTAAGTAACAAGAATACATCAAATTTTTACTTCCAAAACCAGTGTACCTGTGATTCCATCGGTCTGTGAGAATAAAGTTTTCAAGTTTCCAAAAAATAAAACCAGGAAATTTTCCAAAACTTCCAACAAAAAAATCAGGTGAAGAAGAAGAGTACTTTTGGCTTTTGGGTCGTTTTTGGGTTGGGTTTGGTTGAAATCGATTTTAGTTCGGTTTAGGATCTGGTTTGATTAGTTATGTTTGGTTTGTGAACAGTACCCGACTTCAAACCGATAAAACCGACATCCGTGGGGAAGTAGGTATGAAACTTTGATTTCGTGGGGAAATAAAATTCAAAGTTTCAAATGGTGGGGAAATAGAACTATGGGTAAACTTCGTGGAGATGTGTTATTATATGGAAGTTCTTAGGGAGAAATAGAACGTGCACCCAAAAAAAAAATCTATTGCTTTTGGTTAATGGTTTAGTTTTTTAAACATGAATATCTAAAAGGAAACGAATTGACTAAAAAAATGCGAAAGAACATGTTTTCTTCTGTTTAAGGAGAAACGTGATGAACATTAAGATTGTGTCTTTAATTATATAGTTTTCACTAAATGCAAAAAAAAAAGGTTTAGAAAGAATGATAAGTAGGTACCTGATGACCTTATGATGGCTACAGCCGCAGAGAGTTGCGAACGGAATGGCAAGAAATCAAACAAACCGTTTCCCGACGTGTTGACCGCAACTCGATCATCCCTTCGATACACCACTTTGCCTTGGCTCGGTAACCATAAGAAATCAGCAAACTCATGTTTCTTTCCAAAAGTCACGGCTTGATCCCCGAAATCCGAATCATTTCTCATTGTATATGTTAATGATCTCTTGAACATCGGTTGCAATTTGAAAGTCACCTTTAAAAACAAAATAGAGTTCAACCAAAAAATTATAATTAAAATGACTTAGAACCAAAATATTGTCTTTTTGTAGTAAAAAAAAAAAAAAAAAGTGGAATTTTAACCAATCCAACCTGAGAGATAACCCCAAGAACACCAAGAGAAACCTTGGCCGCGTTGAACTCGTTAGGAGTCGTAGTCTCGCTTAACACTCTAACCTTTGCAAACCCATCGTTGACCGAGCCAGGACTAACCATCCTGATCTCGGTCACATAATCATGGACCGCACTTCCTTTACCCCACAATGAGCTCCCATGAGCACCGGTTCCCATCAGACCACCCACGGTCAGTCCCCACCAATACGGTGCATAAGGCAACGCCAATCCAACCTTAGCCGCTTCAGCGATTAACTGCCTTAGCGTCACACCGCTCTCAAACGTCAAGGTCATGGCCTCTGCATCTACTCGCACTGTGTGGTTTAGAAACTTTGTGCTTATGAACAAACCGTCGGTTCCATCGGTACACACGAGCTTAGTGATGCTATGCGAATATCGAGTGGTTACACGCATTTTCCGTCCGGCTTTAGTGGCTGAAGCCACGATAGCAACGAGCTCATCTTCGGATGTTGGGTATGCCACGTTGGCGGCTCGACACGTGGAACGGTCAGGGAAGGCTCCATATGAGTTTGTGACCGTACAATTCGTATTTCCAGACACACACTTGACAGGATCTTCAGGTGGTGTTGAGACCGCCGTAAGCACAAATGTAAATATACAAAGTAACCCGAGAAAGGTGTGCCAAAACGCAGCGTTTTTGAAACCATACGAAGGAGCATAACTAAATTCCATAGGTTATGATTAAGTTTTTTTTTGTAATCTTACCAAATGTATTGCGATTGGCTTCTTTGTAAACATGTTTGCTATGTATAGAGGTTGTGTGGCGTAAAAGGCCGGTTGAGTACGATTTAAATAAAATATTTTGGTTAATTAAACTAGAAAAAGTTGAGATAATGGTAACGACTAATCCCATTCGATCCATCAATTTTTGACTCTCATGTTAATTTCATTTGTATCATATAGTATGAAAGACTTAAACCATATTCTTATAATTGTCGTAATCCCATAGCCGCTGGCATCGTTTGTTGTTTTAGTCAAAATTTTCGCCTCCTGGCTTATGCAATTCTGTTTTTTGTACACGGTAACTTGAAAATCTTAATGGGCAAATATTTAATTTACTACATATATTTATTTATAGGGTTGACTTCAGTAGACCCCCTCAATTTTACCTTCACAGTCTATTCTCTCCCAGACTTTTCGGTTAATCACTAATCCCCCCCAAGTTGAATATCTCATACACGCAATTTTCAAAACGTAATTTATCTTAATTATTAAACACAATTTCACAGAATTGATTATATAGATGAAATTAATTATAATTGAAAAGTTCGGATGGTTTAGTGATGAGATATTCAACTTGGGGGTTTAGTGATGAACCGAAATGTTTGAGGAGAAATAGATTGGGAAGGTAAAGTTGAAGGGCTCTACCAAAGTCAATCCATATTTATATACAGAAATTAAACTAGCTAATTATCATTAAAATTTCGTAGCATTAAAAACTCAACGGTAGACTTGGCAGAATTAACCGGCCATCTCCAACAAAGGGATCTAATAGAAGAGTTCTAAAAAAATTATAATGATATATAATTGATAAATATTGGAGAGATTCTAAAAAGAAGAGAGAAGGGTTCTAAAGTTAGAACTTTTAGATATAGATTCTAAAAATTAACACACAAAATGTTGGGGTTCTAAGAGGTGAGGTTCTAAAAATTTTAGATACCCATTTTTAGAACCTCACCAATGGAGGTGCTCTAATACACAAAACTAATTTGGTTTTACTAAAAAAAACTATTAATTAGTGTACGAATCTTTTAGTTTTCAAAAAATCAACTATGGATTTCCCGATTTCCTGGACAATATCAACTATCCAGCTATATACGCACATCAGTTGGGTTTTTATTATAAAAGACATTCGTTGGGGGTTTCCCTACATTTCTAATATAGAACATAAATTATTTTTATATTATGCAAATGATTGTCTAGATTGTTAAATTTTATGGGTTTCTAACTTCGAACAAATTTGATAATGAGTAGATTAGTCCATATCCCTTATATACTAATATGGAATATCATTCCCAATATGTCCCTTCGAGATGACGACATTTTAGACCTTACTAGTAGAAGTGCACCTGATATATTGAAAGAATGAACTTTTCCGTTAAACTAATGATCTATGAACATGCGCAACGTAAGAATCATGAATCCGGTTTATAATTGAGATGTCGGGTCTGATCTTCTTTAACGGATCAATCGTGTGGGAATATGGATCCACCGTTGGATATGTGGAACTCGTCGTGCTATGGGCGATGATTCGATGAAGAGAGCGGAAGAGGCCGAACGCCGCTAAAAAGAGTTTCAAGATACTTTGACTTTGACCTTTTCTGATTTCCTTCGTAGGATTATTTACTTAAGATTTAACTTATTTGTAGTTTAGCTGTATATTTTCAAATTTATTCATTGTAATGTTTTGAATTAAAATGTAGAGCCTAATATAAATAATTTTTACCAACATACCGAATTTTTTAATGAAACAAAAAAAAAAAAATTAAAAATGATTGCCAGCTACACGAAAGATAAACCAGCACATGGTCACACATCTAGACTAAATTAATATATTATTAACTACATCAAGTATATAATTTGCATAGTGACATGTAGCAACTAACACATGTTATGTGATCAACACCATAAATATCATTTTTGTCACTGGAATGTATCGGACGACATAATCCGGTTTGGGTTATTAGTAGGGAAAAATGATTGACAACTACACATACTTTGGGATATTGCATGGCTACACAACCCAAATATCAAGATGTTGATAATTTTGAATCAATAATCAAAATTAGAAATTTCATATTTTGTTGAATTTTGAATCAATAGTTGGTGGATCGAAACAAAAAGACGACTTTATATTTTGCCATATTTTTTGTTTAATTTGAAGAAAATTTTCGGGACGAGTTTAAAGTTTTTACTTCGATGGTGAAGAAGAAAGAAACCAAATCGCGGGTCGGGTTATTTTTGAAGTTTCTCGGGTCATATTTTCTAAGGATTTGGGTAGGATTTTAGTGATTGGTCTGATTCTCGGGTTGGTTATTTTTTTTTAACTTTCTCGGATCGATTTTTTTAAGGATTTGGATATTGTCTAGTGATTGGATTTAGCTATCAGATCGGGGTTATTGTTTTGGATCGACTTTTATTTTGAAATTTCTAATTTTGATCCTATAATTAACATATTCTATTTTTTGGTGTAGTTGAATCAACATCTTGATACTTGGGATGTGTGGCCGTGCAATATCCCAAAATATGTGTAGATGACAAACATTTTCCCCTACTAATAACCCAAACCAGATTCTGTCGTCCGGTACACTGTTCCGGTGACAAAAAAAATAGTTATGGTGTTAATCACATAACATGTGTTACTTGATACATGTCACTATGCAAATTATATACTTGGTATAGTTATTGATGCGTTAATTTAGTCGTGGTCATGCGGTAGCAATCATTTAAAAAAAAAAAAAATAGTGAAATAGTTAAGCATCGTGATGCGTGCCTCTTGAAAATTCCAATCTTATTGCACCCTGACATTATTATATTCATGTTTTTTTTATTTTTTTTGGTAAAAATTATTATATTTATGTTATAACAACATTCGCTATAATTCGTCATAGTAAATATCGAACCACACATAAAAGCGCTTTCTGATATAAGAAGCAATGAAGATTAATACCTCATTGATTGAATCACACTTATGCCACTGGTAAGTGCACAAACTCTAGCTTCATTGTAGACTTTTCCTGGTCGACACAAATATCCTTTGGTCGGAGCACAATGAGCATCCTCCGAGCATATACATAACCCCTCCAATGCACATCCATCTTTGACTATTGTCGCGTTTCCTTTGATTCCTAGGATCTGATCTGTCCATTCGCTCGAAAATAAACCCGTCGGATCATAAATATCCTTCACTTTCAAGAATGCCGGCGCATTCTTATACTTTTTAACAACTCTATCAAAAGCTAAATTTCTGTTCTTTCCCCAATGCGGCAATGCTTTATACTTGAACAACGCAATTTGCTCAATTTCTTCAATGAAATCTTCGTAAAGTCGTGGTGTTAGTGGGTTTTTGGCTCGGTAATAAGTTAGGTCAAAGTCTAAAGCTTCCGTTTCTTTCCCAAGATAAGCCGGGGAAGATGTGACATAACGCATTAGAATACCGTAATAAAGCTCAAGTCCGCATAGAGATTTCCGTTCGATCTTGACAAGAGATTTGATGTCGTTGATGAAACTTTTGACTAGCGTAAGTGGAACACTGAAAGTTGTTTGGTGAAAAAATTCGCTTTTTATACGTGAATCCCATGGACACGCCGTGATCAACCCATCTTGAAGACTGTCTAAGCACGATCCTGACGACATCATACGGTTTTGGCTTCCAATGACTGGATAACCAGTAAATATAACGCCTAATGCCGGTGAATATTTGAAACATGAAGGTAAGAGAGAGTTAATTAATCGATGTAAAAGTGAATCTAATTTTAAGTAATTACCATTGTTGGTCAACCCGAATGAGCTAGCAAACAGTGTAGATGAAATTAGTGTGGCTCCTACACACTTCCCATTTGCATCTCTGAACGTCTCTTGCGTCTCCTCTAATTAATACAAGACAGGAAAAAAGAAGAAGAATTTAAGTTATGTACTGACATTTAATAAAGGGACAGGGAGGTTTTTTTTTTCATTTTTTTTTGGTGAACGTTGAATAGAGAGAATTATTTAATGATGTATTTTTTTATTATCTATCTTTATCATATGCAAACACCAAAAAAAATAAAACGCTTTAGAAATAATGATGAACCTGAGGATCTTATGATGGCTATTGCCACAGAGAGTTGCGAACGGAACGGCAAAAAATCATACAACCCGTTGCCTGACGTGTTGACCGCTACTCGGTCATCCATTCGATATACCACTTTGCCTTGGCTCGGTAACCATATGAAATCCGCAAACTCATGTTTCTTCCCAAATGTCACGGCTTGATCCCCGAAGTCCGAATCGTTTCTCATAAAATACCTTAGCGATCTCTTGAACATCGGTTGCAATTTAAAAGTCACCTTTTCGAACAATTGCAATAAATATGTGTCAGAACTATGGTAGTATTTTTCTTTGTAGCAAGTAATAACTACAAAAAAAAAAAAATTAATTAATTAATCCAACCTGAGAAATAACGCCAAGAACGCCAAGAGAAACCTTAGCCGCATTAAACTCGTTAGGAGTCGTAGTCTCACTTAAAACTCTAACCTTTACAAACCCATCATTGACCGAACCAGGACTAACCATCCTGATCTCGGTCACATAATCATGGACCGCACTTCCTTTACCCCACAATGAGCTCCCGTGAGCACCGGTACCCATCATACCACCCACGGTTAGTCCCCACCAATACGGTGCATAAGGCAACGCCAATCCCACTTTAGCCGCTTCAGCGATTAACTGCCTCAGCGTCACACCGCTCTCAACCGTCAAGGTCATGGCCTCTGCATCCGCTTGCACCGTGTGGTTTAGAAACTTCGTGCTTATGAACAAACCGTCGGTCCCGTCAGTACACACGAGCTTAGTGATGCTATGGGAATATCGAGTTGTTACACGCATTTTCCGTCCGTCTTTAGTAGCTGAAGCCACGATAGCAATGAGCTCGGCTTCGCTTGTTGGGTACGCGACATTGGCGGCTCGACACGTGGACCGATCTGGAAAGGCTCCGTATGAGTTTGTGACCGTACAATCCGAGTTTCCCGACACACATTTGACAGGATCTTCAGGTGGTGTTGAGATGGTACTGAAGACTAGTGTAGATATACAGTGAAATACGAGATGGGTGCGCCAAAACGCGGCGTTTTGGGAACCAAACGAAGGCGTATAAGTATATGCCATTAATGAGGTCTCTTTTCAAATGTATTGCGCATTTGGTGTTTTTATTGTAGATATATACGTTTGGTATATATAGAGGTTGTGTGGCGTAAAAGGCCAGTTTTTAGTGTGATTCAATTTATATCCGGCTGATAAGAAAAGAATTGAGATATGATATGCTTGTAAGATAAGATTAATGATCATGTTTTGATCATCTTCTCTCATTATTATTTCCTCGATTCATCATTTGTCATCTCTTCGTTAGCGGATCCACAAGTTTTTTTTACCGGATGCACAAATATGAAATTAATAAAATATTAAAAATAAATATATTTCTAGTCCAAAAAGATTAGTAATTAGGGATTTTAACAAAAAAAAATTTGGAAAACACAAGTGGTTTTTAGAATGTAAGTTATTTTTGTTTTGTTAAATGGGTTAAGTTGTTTTGATTTATTATATGGATTTTATAATTAGGAGGTTCAGGGTCGTGGGCCCGTACGTTTCTTTTGGGCGAGGTCCAGACCATATAATTTAACTATTTTTTAAAAAACTTTTGGAGAGCAAATCTTTCTCAACGCATATCGAATTTGTGACCTCTAAGATCCCTATGTTTTCAGTAATTAGAAAGCTTAACCACTACGTCAACTAGTCGTTGGTAAGTTTGATTTATTTTGGTTCTTCTTTTGGCTTTTATCTAATTTTTTATGACTTTTAAATTACAAATTATAATGGATGCATATGAATATTTAGTTAAAATCCATTAATTTAAAAAAATATTATGGGTGCATGTGCACCCTCTTTGCATGATAGTGAGCCCCTGTCTTTGTTTTCATTTGAATATATCATATCATATTATATTATATGACTTGAGATTTTGTTTTAATATATTTTTAAAAATACAAAAACTATAACATTTTGTATATTATTACGTCATACAAAGAGTTTTCAGAAAACTATATATTGAGCCAATTTGTTTTTTATGATATATTACAATCTATACTTTGTGGTTATATGGGAGACCTACTTTGTGGTTATATGGGAGACCTCAATCAAACCAAAACTAAGTTCCATAAATTATAATTCCTATGTAAAATCTTTGTAATAACCAAAGAAATGTGTCCAGGAGTAGATCAAAGTATGTCCTCGATCAACATAACAATAATGACCACATAACTATTGTCACTTCGTAACAATTCAAGTTTTGTTCCAATGTATTTGTTTTATTCATTCTGCACGTTCTATTAATGCGTACTAATCACATTTGTCTACTTGTTCAATTTTTCTGCGCCGATTATTTTACTATCACTATTCATAGTTTTAAATTAATTAACGATTAATAAGCTGTTATCACTTTTCAGACATTATAAAGTGACTATAAAGTACCACAACATCCGTAAAAATATGATAGTATAAGCTATAAAATTATAGGGTTTTTTTGTTGAAAGAGCTATAAAATTATAGGTTTGTTGCGCGATTAAGATATTAGCAGTTGATTTTCCAAAGAACTCAAGTCTGACAAATTTTAGTGGAGCCAAAAAAGAAAAATATCAAATGAGTGACACATATTGACTATTAACGTCCACTTGATTTCATTTTGAAAAGTCAAAATATTGACCGTGTAATATTGTCCGACTAATTAATTAAGTGGCACCACCAAGCTAGTTATCCTAATTAGGGTTTATATAACAAAACACTTGAGAACAAAAATATTCGATCTAATCAGTCGGACATAAATATCGAATACACACTCTTACTATTAAAAAGTAACCGAGGGAAAAAAAAAGATCAGCATTACCAATAAAAAAACGAACCTATTTTAAATATTTATGTAAATGTATGTGTGTAAAAATACTAGTTCTGGTAATTACTTCTTTATTGTCACAATATTATTTAACAAAAAGTATTTAACTTTTTTTTTGACGGAAAGAAAAAGTATTACCTAAAGGTATTATTCACTCGATACATATTCGAAGAATCTGACCGATGATATACATACAAAATTAATAAAATTTAAGCAAGTGTGCTTTGCCAATAAACTATATAAATACTATAATACTAAGATTTAATCCGCGCTAACTA
>PKMM01036959.1:0-10256 GCA_002933915.1 Eutrema heterophyllum
TTGAGGAACGAAATAAATATTAAACAAGTGATTTTTATTTGATTTTCTGGATTTTAAAGAATAAAATTGGAACAACACAAAACTGAAAAATAAATCGAACAAGAATTAATTTTATGTTTTTTTTTTTGAAGCAAACAACTCAATCTAAGCAAAAACAAGAAACAAATCGATTTTTTTTCTTTTTTAATGAAATATAAACAAGAACAAAATAAAAATCAAAAAAATCAAAAAGAAAAAGGATAGAAATCACCTGATAGGAATTTGACCTATGATACCAAAATGATATAAGATTGAATCTCACAATCTTATGGACACGTGATGATCAAAAGTTTACGGCTTGAAATGGAAGATGGGACGTTGGTGAATATGGAGATGGAGTTGTTGTTGATTGAATCACACAAATCAACATATGAAAGAACAACTTGGATCGCACAAGTTATTATTCCTCATGAACAAGAGAGTAAATGAATCACACACAATACTCTAATGATCAAAACACTTGAATTTTAGGATGAAATCCACAAACTAAAATAGACAAGCAAAACAAAACATAAAAGCTATAAGAGGAAAAACTCTCTTTTATATTCCAAAAATTTCTATATATCTTTACAATAGAACAATTGAGCTTTTTATAGCTCTCGCTCGAGACCTTGAAACTCAATGATGCAATTCTCATGGTTGTTCTAAAATACTTGGAACCCTTGCACATATAAGAACTGGAACGAATAGACAGCAAAACACATTTGCTCTTTATTAGACATCACTTAAACAAATATACAATATGTTTAATCAGATTTATGCAACACCAATCATTGGTTTGCCACTGACCAATTCATAATCTATCCAAGCTTACCACGCGGCAACAGCCACACTCACTCTTTGTTCACTCACCATTAAACCCACAAGAATTTATCTCTTGAATTTTTAGTTCTACAATGGCTAACCCTAATCTAAGGGCTTCACGCAGCTTTTATAGTTATCTTTAGAACCACTGGATAAACCACTGCTTCGAACAAGCCGAACAACTCATGACTTTTCATTTTATGTTCTGGGTAAAGTTGTGTAGCTTCCGACCTGCCAACCTGACACAAAACTTTCTCTCTTGTCTTCTGAGTAAAGTTCTGCACTTCTGGACCTGCCAACCTTACTCAGGACTTTTCCTTTTGTTTTCTGGATAAAGCCATGTAGCTTCCAAAGTCAACTTTTTCTATTCTCTTCCTTTTTGACAGCGCCCCTTCTCGGTTCAGAGCGACGCCACATCATCTTCACTTGAGACTTCATTTTCCCGCCTCAGCTGCGTTCCATAGCTTTCTTCTGTTCCACTCAGACTTCCCGCCTTCATGTGTTCTACAACTTCTTCCTGTTCCACTCCTGACTTGGTTCTTTCAATCTCCCCCTTTTTATCTGAGTGTGTCACCTCGAACTTCCTACAAAAGGTTAGTTCCAAAGCACCCACACATCCATGCATGGGAGTAGTCATATCAAACAATAGTTAGGCTCACAAATCACAGAGACAACCGCCAAAAGAGCTGAGACATAAGAATTAAGTTCTTAGCTCCATAAGCAGAGATAAGAAAGATAACGAGTCTCAACTCCCCCTATCTATTGGATCTCCTGAGATCTTAATTCAGCCACAATCCTCAAGAACCTTTAACCTCATCACTTACAACATTGGCATGTAGGTCATACTCTCCCCCTGCGTGAGTGCAAACTCATATTGATGCGGGAGCAGACGTGCAACCTAAGGAACCAACAAAAAGAGTAGAGAATAACACTAGGCTGGCTGTTACTTTGTTGTTTCCGGCCCAGCCAAGTATCTGAATATGGGCTACAATTTCATGGGCTGGATTTGATGGATTAGAGCACGAGAGAGTATCCTCCAGGCCCAAACAAGCATTTGAAGAGTTATTTTTTTCCATAGTCAAGACTGCTTTTATTACAGTCTTCTTTTCTTATTTTCTGGGCAGAATTAAGTACTATTCTTTTCCATATGTCTTCTACATTCCATGTATCTTCTATGGACGAAATTGTTGTATTTCCTCTATATAATGAGGCTCATATCTATCAATAAAAATCAGAAAATGAGTTAAAGAAATTGGTTCAGTAAGATGGCACATTTTATACCTTGTCACAAGACGGATGATGCAAGTCAGGTTGCTGATTTGTACTTCAAGGAGGTTGATGTGATCATGGATAGCCTCAGCAAGGAGGACGGTCTTGTAGCTGTGCTTAAAGCCAAGGAGAAGCTTGAACCTGAGAAAGATCAAAAGATGATCAAAATTCGAGGTCCAAATGAAGAAAATGTTTGCATGAAGAGCTCAAATTCGAAGGCGTTATTCAAACAAACGTCGCTACCAGCTCACACCACTTCAGGAAACGAGCTACATATCAATTTCAAGATCTTTGAGTCTAGTTTCCAAAACGCTCAAAATAGTTCCAAGAAGACTTCCCAATCGCCCTATAACAGCCGAACAGTGAGGACGTACCCAAAGGGAGCTATGCCACTAAAAAGGTTTTCAAAGCTCAAGAAATGTTCTAAGGCATTGGATTGGCTGGCTAAAGGTATTCCGCACTTGATTCATGATCATGCATTGGCACAGCAACTACAAATGAACACAAGAAGATCAAGGCAGCCCAAGATCCAAACTCCATTTGTCTATGTATGTTCAAAGCCCAAGAACAAGTCCATCACAAATCATGATAAAATCCAGCAGCCCAAAAACTGATTAGACACTTGTTTAAGTGTGTTACCAGCAGAGGAAAAAGTCCATAAAATCCCTTGATCCAACAAATCCAAGACCCAAGTATTGCCCAACACTGTTTTTGGGTGTTCTAGAAGAGTGATTACAAAAACGTGCACTGTTCACGATGGGTACTGTTCATTGCGCAAGTCAATTTGCAAGTTGTGTTTTGTGTGATTTTCTTTGATTGTGACTTGTTCCACTTGTTTTCTTTTGCTAGTTTTTCTCCCTAAATTATGCTGAGTGTTGACTCAACTTTAGTTAGTATTTCACCTTAGTTAGTTTACTTGTTTTTCTATAAGATGTAACATAAGTTTGTGAAATAAGAATTGAACAACTTTGAATTTAAAAAAAAACCTTCTTTGCCGTGAGAAATTTTGTGAGAGAGAGGGATTCTCTTTTCTTATTCTTTGAGAGTGATTCTCAAAGTTTGATCTTGGTGAGTAATATCCAAGCTTAAAAACTGATTGTTGGTGTGTCAAATCCTTCAATCAAAACCGTTTTTCTTAGTGAGTAATATCTAGGAAATTCGTTCGTAAATCAAAGGTAATTCCGCAACCTTTGTGAGACAAATCGCTCCACACTCCTTGTTCTTTGAAGCTTCCGGTTTCTTAGAGACGAGCTTATCCAATCTACCGCCTTCGAGTGAAAATCATTCCCGGGATCGTATCAAGTGGTATCAGAGCACACTCGAGGATTCGGTATTCAAATTTCTTATCATCCTCTCATCCTTCACGTTTTCTTCTTGTTCTTCTTGAGTTTTATTAAAAAAAAAAAAAGGAGATCCATAAAAAAACGAAAATTCAAAAAAAAAATAAAGAGAGAGGATCCAAAAGAATTATATGTGTTTCTAGTATTAATATTTATTTCTAATCTTCTTCTTTTCATTTTCTTATTTTCATCTTTTATTTCGATTTTGGTATTATCCTACTATCATCTTCTTTACAAATTTTCTATCTTTTCTTCATCTATCTATTCTGTGTGATTTATATTCTTGTAATTTTGTATTATTCAGTATAAAAAATAAAAAAAAAACAGAAAAAATCAAAAAAACAAAAAAAAAACATATAAAAAAAAAAAANGGAGAGAGCCACTCACTAATAAATATGGATTGCTCATAAAGGGGGCTGAGATAGACAAGATGGATAGGAGAGAAGCACCAAGGAGAGAGCCACGAAATGTTGCAAGGAGAGAAGAAAAATGGCCAAAGCAACCACGTAGAGAAGAAGAGCAAAGGAAAGTTCCAAGAAGAGATCCACCGAGACGGCTAAGAGACAAGGAGACTGATAAATATAACCACCGTGATGGGCGCCCGAAAAGAACAGAGGAAGAGCCCATCTACAAGTTCGGACTGCTCAAAAAGAGAGAATCAGACCCGACCAATCACTCCCCACGTCTCGAGTACAAGGAGCCAAAGTACTTGCATCCAACACCACCACGAGAAGAGCCCATTCGGAGGAGAAGGAAAGAACAACAACCTGGAGATTCCAGTTTGCAAATTGAGGCGTTGCATAAGGCGTATTTGGAAGAGAAGCAGATTCAAAAACGAATCATAAAGCCTGAGCCGTGCCCAGCAAATGAAGATGCTAAGAGAAAAACCGAGGTTGTTACTTCTAGACCTCGTGATGTGAAATGTTTTAAGTGCCAAGGGAGATGACACTTTGCCCACAAATACTCTAAAAAGAAAACTGTGAATCTTCTCAACAATGAAAAGAAAGAGTTCAAAGAAGACGGTTTGATTTTTGGTAGCCACCATTCTCTATCTACATCAATGGAACAAGAGGAGAGATGTCAAGATCCAATGATCTTTGAGTCAAAAATCCTTTGCACTCATTATGAAGAAGGATCGGATTTGAGGACAAATCTTTTTGAAGAAGGAGAGTCTGATGTGATCATGGATAGCCTCAGCAAGGAGGACGGTCTTGTAGCTGTGATTAAAGCCAAGGAGAAGCTTGAACCTGAGCAAGATCAAAAGATGATCAAAATTCGAGGTCCAAATGAAGAAAACGTTTGCATGAAGAGCTCAAATTCAAAGGCGTTATTCAAACAAACGTCGCTACCAGCTCACACCACTTCAAGAAACGAACTACATATCCATTTAAAGATCTTTGAGTCTAGTTTCCAAAACGCTCAAGATCGTCCCAAGCCGACTTCCCAATCGCCCTATAACGGCCAAACTGTGAGGACGTATCCAAAGGAAGCTATGCCACTAAAAACGTTTTCAAAGCTCAAGAAATGTTCTAAGGCATTGGATGGGATGGCTAAAGGTATTCAGCACTTGATTCATGATCATGTATTGGTCCAGCAACTACAAATGAACACAAGAAGATCAAGGCAGCCCAAGATCCAAACTCCATTTGTCTTTGTATGTTCAAAGCCCAAGAACAAGTCCATCACAAATCATGATCAAATCTAGCAGCCCAAAAACTGTTTAGACACTTGTTTAAGTGTGTTACCAGCCCAAGAAGAAGTCCATAAAATCCCTGATCCAACAAAGCCAAGACCCAAGTATTGCCTACACTGTTTTTGGGTGTTCTAGAAGAGTGATCACAAAAACGTGCACTGTTCACGATGGGTACTGTTCATTGCGCAAGTCAATTTGCAAATTGTGTTTTGTGTGATTTTCTTTGATTGTGACTTGTTCCACTTGTTTTATTTTGCTAGTTTTTCTCCCTAAATTATGCTGAGTGTTGACTCCACTTTAGTTAGTATTTCACCTTAGTTAGTTTACTTGTTTTTCTATAAGATGTAACATAAGTTTGTGAAATAAGAACTGAACAACTTTGAATTTAAAAAAAAACCTTCTTTGCCGTGAGCAATTTTGTGAGAGAGAGAGTGATTCTCTTTTCTTATTCTTTGAAAGTGATTCTCAAAGTTTGATCTTGGTGAGTAATATCCAAGCTCAAAAACTGATTGTTGGTGTGTCAAATCCTTCAATCACAACCGTTTTTCTTAGTGAGTAATATCTAGGAAATTCGTTCGTAAATCAAAGGTAATTCCGCAACCTTTGTGAGACAAATCGCTCCACACTCCTTGTTCTTTGAAGCTTCCGATTTCTTAGAGACGAGCTTATCCAATCTACCGCCTTTGAGTGAAAATCCTTCCCGGGATTGTATCAGAGGTTGTGTGTCTTCATGGAGTTCCAAAGAACATTGTTTCTGATCGTGACTCAAAGTTTCTGAGCTATTTTGGGAAGACATTGTGGAGGAAACTTGGTACTAAACTGCTCTTTAGTACTTCTTGTCATCCACAAATTGATGGCCAAACAGAGGTTACAAACAGAACTTTAACTACTCTTTTGAGGGGGTTGATTAAGAAGAACTTGAAGGAATGGGATCTGAAGTTGGCTTAAGCGGAGTTTGCTTACAATCGTTCAGCAAGTTACACTACAAAACGTTCACCTTTTGAGGTAGTGTATGGTCTGAATCTTCTTACTCCTATTGATCTGATTCCATTGCCTTGTGAGTTCTAAGCAAACTATGAAGCAGCATAGAGGGTTAAGACAATGAAGAAGCTGCATGAGAATGTTCGGGCTGAGATTGAGAACGCAAATGAGAATTACAAGAAGAAAGCCAACAAAAATCACCGTGCTAAGTCATTTGAACCAGGTGATCTGGTCTGGTTGCATTTGAGAAAAGAGAGGTTTCCAGGCAAGCGCAAGTCAAAGCTCATGCCGAGATCAAAAGGTCCTTACAAGGTACTTGAAATGTTTGGTGAGAATGCTTACAAACTTGAACTTCCAGGTGGTTATGGAGTTTCAGCTACTTTCAACGTGGGGGATATTTCTCCATACTTTGAGGATGAAGAGTTGCTGGATTTGAGGGTAAATCCTTTTAAACCCGGAGGGACTGATGCGGGAGCAGACGTGCAAGCTAAGGAACCAAAAAAATGAGTAGAGAGAACATTGGGCTGGTTGTTACTTTGTTGTTTATGGCCCAGCCAAGTATCTGAATATGGGCTACAATTTCATGGGATGGATTTGATGGATTAGAGCACAAGAGAGTATCCTCCAGGCCCAAACAAGCATTTGAAGAGTTATTCTTGTCCATGGTCAAGACTGCTTTTATTACAGTCTTCTTTTCTTATTTTCTGGGCAGAATTAAGTACTATTCTTTTCCATATGTCTTCTACATTCCATGTATCTTCTATGGACGAAATTGTTGTATTTCCTCTATATAATGAGGCTCATATCTATCAATAAAAATCAGAAAATGAGTTTAAGAAATTGGAGTGTCTTTTGTGACCCTTGGATCTGTTTAGATCTTTTCCTTCATCCTATGGTTTTGGAAGAGCCATTGGTGATGGATTCGAGCGTCTTTATCTTCTGGTGGTGGCAACTTTATCCAGGTGTGGTGTACACGCTCAACGGGTTTCTTTATCACTTGGTGGTGGCAACTTTATCCAAGTATGGTGATCCCGATCTTCCTGTTATCCGGTTACTTCAGATTGTTTGCAGTGGATGTTCGGTGTCGAAGCTGTTTTGTTACGATCTCCTATCATTCACTCCTATACGCTTCTTGCTACACACATCAAAGTGGTATTAGAGGGAATCCAGGTTGCTGGAGTGAAGGTTATCATTTATCCTATGCTTTATATTGTTTATCATGAATTCATCGAAAGGGATGACTCTCGACCAAGCATACGCTGAGCGTATTGGCAGAGAGATGGCAGATCTAAAACAACAAATGCAAACAATGGTTCTGGCCATGAACGCAAGGAATGCAGAAGATCAGCTTAGAAGACGAAGGGTTGTAGAAGTTGAATCGTCTATTGGAGAGAATGGAGGTTTTTCTCATGGTTTTGATTATGATCATGGAATTGTGATAGAACGTGGGAGAAGGAGAAGAGAAAACCGTCCACATCAGCAACAACATCATCATGAGGAAGAATTCAAAGTGGATTTTCCCATTTTTGAAGGTAATCTGAACCTAGATGACTTTCTCGATTGGTTAAGATCTATGGAAAGGGTGTTTGAGTATAATAACTATGATGATGAGAAGAAGTTTAAGATGGAAAGGGCGTTTGGTTAAGATCTATGGAAAGGGCGTTTGGTATCATTTTCACGCCCTCATATCCACGATCTCTTATCGACGGTCTCTGTAGAAAAATACTATGTGGATTCCCGTGTCCAAACGAAGTATGCAGTTAGAGTATCCACCATATGCAATCCATAAGCAAATGTGGAAGTGGTTCAAAAGTTTGTGGATAGAAAAACCAAAAGAATCATAGATATCGAAAGAACAAAGACTTTTATTGATATTGTGTTTAATAATTACAATTTGAAATCAAGTATCATATGGCATACAAAAACAAATACGTAAACTTCAATATGTCAAAAACAATGTGTGTACAATATAAAGGAATATGCGTTTGGTTCTTGACTGCCCAAAAATCATACACGCACATAAAACAAATATGTCCATTGCAAATTGTCCACGTAGCTATGTCCACAAAGCAAAGTATCGTATGTTGTGATTTGTCCATTGCAAATATATCACATAGAACAGATATGTCCATTGCAAATCACACACTCACGAGAATGCTAAAAAGAAGCCAATCGAAATCCTAATCTACAATTTCTAAGAAAACTGATAAATTAATAATATTGTGGACAAACTAGCGTGGGCGAGCTAGCGTGGACAAGGTAGCGTGGGCGAGCTAGCGTGGACAAGCTATCATGGGCGAGTTATCGTGGACAAGCTAGCGTGGACAACTTCAAGCAGAAGGTTGATGCATCTGGAACAGCACATGTTCTTGCGAGCTTTCTCAAACAGAGCCTGCTTGTCAATCCTGAGTAGCCCCTGTCTAGCTTTCGGCGACATCTCACTCCAGAACTGTATAAGAGTTCAAACAAATTGGTTTCAAGTGTAGTGATTTAACATCATGTTCAGTGAAAAAGAACTACGGGAAGAAAATGTGAACGCTCACAAGTCCCCTATTTGACTCCAGTTGCAGGCCTATTAAGACATGTTCTCCAAGGCTACATGGTTTTATAAAGTATTAATGCTCGGACAAATAAGGTTTTCGATTTATTTGATTCATCAAGAAGGGTTTGATGGGCATCATCTAAACTCAAATATCATTCCAAAACACAGACTAGGATTTGCTAAATTATCGAATAAATCAACCATACTCATCAGAGGTACCTGAACACTCGATAAGAAAAATCTCAAAGGCAGCGATCGAATCTGAGATAGATTCAACATCACATATCGGATAATCCTTTCTAGAAAAAAATTGGAGAAGTACCTTGTGCAACTGATTGAAGCTGACTCCATTGACGTCCTTGGACCAAAACCCAGAAGAGTAATGTTCATTCCTCTGTGCTAAACCCGGCATCTTCTTACACTCGTATGTGTTCATCAATCAATGGTTCCATAAATGCCTCCCCGACCGCACAGATTAAAAACTCAAAAAGAGAAGCAAATTAAATTATGCAGAATCGGGAAACGAAATCACAAAAAATAATCTGGTCAGAAAACTCAAAAAGATGATTTTTTTTTACCTCAATAGCTCTGATTACAGCACCTGTAGCCAATTAGAGAGTTATATGGTTGATAAGATTTTCAAATACAAATAACTAACTCAGTCAATCGTAAACCAATAAATTGCTAGTAGACTCTCTTAGAGTATCAATTCCATTTATGAAATTGAGAAGGAGAAGATGGAAAGAGTACCTCCACGATCAACCAAGAGGAAGATAGGGCGACAAGGAGAGAGAGAGAGAGAACCAGTGAGAGTTCCGGCGAGAGTGAAAGGGACAGAGAACCGGCGTGAGGGAGAGTGAAAGAGGTCCGACGAGAGGGAGAGGGAGAGATCCGGCGCGAGGAAGAGAGAGCAGGCGTCGAAGAGAGAGTTCAGGCGAGAAGGAGAGAGAGAGAGAGTCGGCGAGAGGGGAGAGAGAGCCGGCGAGAAAACCTTGTCGTCGAGAGAGAGAATGGAGATAGTTAAGAGTTATTTTTTTGAGGGTAAAAAAGTCTTTTTACAAGCTGAAAGTACCCTAATAGCAAGAAGTGTTTGTTTATGTAAACGAAAGTGGCAAAAGTGTCTATAAACGTAATTTTCTCCAATTCGCTCGTAGTTTCTAAACCCATAAATTGATTAGAGATAAGTGTTAAAATTTTAGAATTTTTTGAAAATTACCTTATTTATGTTTTTAAATTTGAGAAATACACCTTTTTTATTTTTTGAAACTAACCTTTTTATATGTGAAAAGACCTTTGTGACCTAATTTAATTAAAAATTTACAATTTTTATTCAATCAAAACTAAAATTCAAAATAATAATTATTTTTAATATTATTATTAGTTTTATTTGAGATAAAGATGTATTATTGATTTAATCTTTTAAAATTGACCATGAGTATATACACTTTATCTCTAACAAATTTCTATGCTAACATGTCTTATATAAATCCTAATGTTTGTATCATCGTTGAATACTAAAAGTTTTAGAGGAAATTTGGGAATATACCCCTTTTGTGTTTCTAAATTTGAAAAATACATCTTTTTATTA
>PKMM01036959.1:12363-34015 GCA_002933915.1 Eutrema heterophyllum
AAAAATTGAAGAGAACTTTTTTCTCTTAGCTTGTTGACAAAAAAAAAATGTCCCTCTTAGATTATTTATCAATTTAGTTTTGTATTTTAATATATATATATATATGGGAAATTATGGAAGTAGATATAACTGTATCTATATTGTATTTGATTTGAGTAATAGAAATAGTATGTATTTAAGATAACTATAACTTTAACATATAAATTTTCAAAATTAAAAAAATATCTAAAACGAGTACAAAGATAAAAAAAAACATGAATAAAAATATAGGTAAACGAAATGATAGAATTTAAGAAAAAAGACCAAATGATAGTAAATTATCAAAGCTTGGAAACGACTAACGAATGACAAAATTTGTTAGGACGCTGAAAATCTAGTAAGGAAGCAAGGGTATCTAATTTCACTAAAAGATATGGTAAATCTCACTCGAGATGCAAATATAAGGTGTATAGATATTTAATTTCTTTGGTTTTAAATACAATAGATGGAAGTTTGGAAAATACGGCGTTATAAAGGTCATTCAAATGTTCAGAAAATAAACAAAAATTAAAAATTGAAAAAATTATAATACTTGTGTTCTAAATTAAAAAAAAAATCAAATATATGCATGAAAACTTAAAATATATAGTATAGAATAAATAATATTATAATTCATGACATCTTAAAAGAATATTTAGCACAGCCGACAATGACGTAGAGGAGTGGTGAAAACTTGCTACGCCAACAACCGCTATAGGGTGCAGATCACAGGAACGAACGCCAATATGGACCTTCCCCACACTTCATTGCGCGACGTCTCTGCACCACACGTGCCACCATCCTCACCGCCCCCTTCAACGCCTGTCTCCCCTGCGACTCCTTGTGTCACATGTAGGCCTCTATGGCCTAGGAGGAACGAGAAGGCGAGGATTCCTTCTGCGCGAGTTTGGGATGGAACTCCCAAGGAGATTGCTGAGAGTGAGGCTTGCATCTACATGCCTATATCTGAGACGTGGGATGACAATGACACGCTGCATTACAATGCGTGGCAGAACGTCGATGTGCAGACCACGCGGTTTGTTGATGGGGTAACGATGCGTCGTTTGGGTCTTGACGGTGAGCTTCAGCGTTTGATTGGGAAGATTGGTCTGGGTACTATGCCCACACAGCAGTATGACCTCTTCCATGACTTGGTCCGTCAGTTCCTGGCTACCATTCGTGTCTATTACAGAGATGAGATTCTCAAGGATGCACAGGAGGGTACTTTAACCTTTCTGATTCGAGGAGTGAGGTATAGGTTGCCACTCCCAGATCTCTGCGACATATATGGCTTCTAGAGGGATTTCCAACGGGTTGCTCTACCCTCACAGATCCCTGACGTGCAGGCATTCTGGGAGCAGTTCGAGAATGGTGCTTATCACAGCAAGACCACAGCTTTTTCTTGTTCCACTTCTGGCTCCCCGCCTTCTTGTGTTCCACAGCTTTTTCCTTTTCCACTTATGGCTTCCCGCCTACTAGTGTTCCACAGCTTCTTCATGTTCCACTCCTGACTTGGTTCTTTCATTATACACCAGAAGCAACAAACCACAAAGAACAGAGTTAGGACCTAGAATCTAAGACAGGGTTTGCCAAACACAAAATTGAAAAAGACACATGTTGAGACGAGAATAAAAAATGGTTTAGACAAACGTTGAGACCAACTTAACAATCTTGTCGGCACTTACTTGCGGTGAAAGATTACCTAACGAAACTCTTGCGTCGGCGATCGCCGAATATTCTCGAACTAGACCTCCATTACCTTTTTTCGTAATACCTAAAGAAACGAAGATGCAAAAAAGAACTAGAGAAAAGTAACACTAGAGAAAATGTTTTGAAAAGTTTATGAATTACTTTAAAAATAAAATAGTAAAACTTCATAGTATGAGTAAGGAGATGCATCACATGTTCGGACATGACTTTTGAACCCTAATTGTTTCTAAAAATAGATGGTGTTTTCAAACAGTATTATAGTTTTCAAATTAAATTATTGATAATATTTGCAACACGTATATTAAAATCAAAGGGTTTGATTGATAACCCTATACCGCATCGGTACGGGGTAAGCCGATTAAATAGTTACTAATCACAAAAGCGTTACCATCAATTTTTTGTACGGTTCCTCTTACTGCTAGAAAATTTGTGCCGCTTTAAATCACTAATCAGATCCAAAGAACGTTTTATTTTGGGACGAGTTTTCCAATCCTACCTATATTCCTATTGTATCCATATCCATTAAAATAATTATCTATTTGAGACTATTTATTTTATTCTAATCGATAGAAAAATCGGGTTTGATATGGGACAAAATATCCAAATTATCCATATAGAAATTCAAAATTGAAATTCTTGACATTTCTCAAAATTATTTGAAATTCCCAATTTTAGATTTGATCTGAACCAAGTAGTTTATGTTTATTTAGTGATTTTAGGTACCTGAATCCCTTTCCAAAACTAGTAGCTAGATTATTGAGAGAAAAAAAAAACAGCTTATAGTTAGTTGATAAAATCAATTTCACCTGCAAATCGCTCGAGACCTTGAAACTTAATGATGCAATTCTCATGGATATTCTGAAATACTTGGAACACTTGCACATATAAGAGCTGGAACGAACAACGAACAGACAGCAAAACACATTTGCTCTTTATTAGAAATCACTTAAACAAATATATAATCTGTTTAATCTCACTCATTACACTTGGAGGAATTCGTGAAGAGTAAGAAGGTGTTTTTTTTTTTTTTCAATCTCACTCATTCCACGCGCAAACAACACAAAGACAGACAAGTTAGCAAGAAGTGCTCGTGTCTACCCAGTGGATATTACTTTTGTAAACTCGGTACTCCCGATTTGGATTTCCGAACCGCTTTAGGTATTTAGGCTGTTGATAAAAAATAAAAAAAATCTGTTTAATCAGATTTATGCAACACCAATCCTTGGTTTGCCACTGACCAATTCCTAATCTACCCGAGCTTACCACGCGGTAACAGCCGCACTCACTCTTTGTTCACTCACCATTGAACCCACAAGAATTTATCTCTTGAATTTTTAGTTCTACAATGGCTAACCCTAATCTAAGGGCTTCACGCAACTTTTATAGTTATCTTCAGAACCACTGGATAAACCACTGCTTCGAACAAGCCGACCAACTCATGACTTTTCATTTTATGTTATGGGTAAAGTTGTGTAGCTTCCGACCTGCCAACCTGACACAAAACTTTCTCTCTTGTCTTCTGAGTAAAGTTCTGCACTTCTGGACCTGCCAACCTGACTCAGGACTTTTCCTTTTGTCTTCTGGATAAAGCCATGCAGCTTCCAAAGTCAACATTTCCTATGCTCTTCCTTTTTGACAGCGCCCCTTCTCTATTCCAGAGCGACGCCACATCATGTTCACTTGAGACTTCATTTTTCCTCCTCAGCTGCGTTCCACAGCTTTCTTCTTTCCACTCAGACTTCCCGCCTTCATGTGTTCTACTGCTTCTTCCTGTTCCACTTATGACTTGGTTCTTTCAATCTCCCCCTTTTTATCTGAGTGTGCCACCTCAAGCTTCCTACAAAAGGTTAGTTCCAAAGCACCCACACTTCCATCGGAGTAGTCATATCAAACAACAGTTAGGCTCACAAATCACAGAGACAACAGCCAACAGAGCTGAGACATAAGAATTAAGTTTTTAGTTCCATAAGTAGAGATAAGAAAGATAACGAGTCTCAACTCCCTCTATCTATTGGATCTCCTGAGATCTTAATTCAGCCACAATCTTCAAGAACCTTTAACCTCATCACTTACAACATTGGCATATATGTCATACTCTCCCCCTGCTTGAGTGCACACTTTGGTTTTTGGCATATAGGTCATGCGGGAGCAGACATGCAAGCTAAGGAACCAACAAAAGGAGTAGAAAAGAACACTGAGCTGGTTGTTACTTTGGTTTTTCTGGCCCAGCCAAGTATCTGAATATGGGCTACAATTTCTTGGGTTGGATTAGAGCACAATAGAGTATCCTCCAGGCCCAAACAAGCATTTGAAGAGTTATTTTCGTCCATGGTCAAGACTGCTTTTATTACAGCTTCTTTTCTTATTTTCTGGGCAGAATTAAGTACTATTCTTTTCTTTTTGTCTTCTACATTCCATGTATCTTCTATGAACGAAATTGTTGTATTTCCTCTATATAATGAGGCTCATATCTATCAATAAAAATCAGAAAACAAGTTTAAGAAATTGGGGTGTCTTTTGTGACCCCTTGGATCTGTTTAGATCTTTTCCTTTATCCTCTAGTTTTGGAAGAGCCATTGGTGGTGGATTCGAGCGTCTTTATCTTCTGGTGGTGGCAACTTTATCCAGGAGTGGTGTACATGGTCAACGGGTTTCTTTATCCTTGGTGGTGGCAACTTTATTCAGGTGTGGTGATCACGATCTTCCTGTTATCCGGTTACTTCAGATTGTTTGCAGACTTAGGCAGCCCATAAAACGCGTTAATTAGGTGTCGAAGCTGTTCTGCTACGATCTCATATCATTCACTCCTATATGTTTCCTGCTACACGCATCAAAGTGGTATCAGAGCGAATCCATGTTGCTGGAGTGAAGGTTATCATTTATCCTCTGCTTTATATTGTTTATCATGAATTCACCCAGAGGGATGACTCTCGACCAAGCATACGCTTAGCGTATTGGCAGAGAGATGGCGGATCTAAGACAACAAATGCAAACGATGGTTTTGGCCATGAACGCAAGGAATGCGGAAGATCAGCCTAGAAGACAAAGGGTTGTAGAAGTTGAATCGTCTAATGGAGAGAGTGGAGGTTCTTCTCATGGTTCTGATTATGATCATGGAATTGTGATAGAACGTGGGAGAAGGAGAAGAGACAACCGTCCACAACAGCAACAACATCATCGTGAGGAAGAATTCAAAGTGGATTTTCCCATTTTTGAAGGTAATCTGAACCCATATGACTTTCTCTATTGGTTAAGATCTATGGAAAGGGCGTTTAAGTATAATACCTTTGATGGTGAGAAGAAGTTTAAGGTGGCTACCTTGAAGTTTAAGGGTTATGCTAGCCTCTGGTGGGATACTCTTAAGTTGCAGCGTGTTAGAGAAGGAAAGACACATATCAGGTCTTCAGAGAAGCTTAAACGACTTATGAAGAGGAGATTCTTACATGATGATTACAAGAAGGATCTGTACCTGAAGCTTACACACTTGCAGCAAGAGAAGCGTACTGTTGAAGAGTATACAAGGGAATTTGATATTCTGCAGTTGAAATGTGATATTCAAGAGCCTGTAGAGAGAACCATTGTGCGATTCGTACATGGTTTGAATGAAGAGATTGCATCTAAGGTAGATCTGCAACCTTTCTAGACTCTTGATGACATGAAGAAGCTTGCTATGAAGGTGGAGAAGCAGGTCAAGATGGGAAAATTAGCCTTACACCAGACCTTACAATTCTTGTTCTTCATTGAATCCAAAGGTGGGATTTAAAGGTGATGCTAGCAGTAGTAGTAAGAAGGTTGAAGTGAAGACTACAACAGCACCTGCAGGTCTTAATATGAAGAAGAAGTGCTTTAAGTGTCAAGGATTTGGGCATTTTCAGGCAGAATGTCCTAATCGCAGGGTTATGACAATTCAAGAGATTAAGGAGATTGAGGAAGAACTGAAGCAGGATTCTCTTGATTTGGTAGCAGTGGATCATCAGGTTCAAGATGAAGAGGAAGGAATCGTTGAACAACCTAATCATGGAGAATTGTTGGTGATTCAAAGAACTTTGCATTATGTTCCTATTGTAGAAGAAGCACAACGAGAGAAGATCTTTCAGACTCGTTGCACAATTCAAAGAAAAGTCTGCAATCTGATTATTGACAGTGGGATTTGTACCAATGTGGCGTCTAGTACACTTGTGGAGAAGCTGAGTTTGCCTACTACAAAGCGTAAGCAACCTTACAAGCTGAAGTGGTTGAATGATGGCAGCAAGTTGCAGATTTCAAAACAAGTTCTGGGTTCATTTTCTGTTGGGAAAAACTATCAAGATGAGGTGCTCTGCGATGTTATTCCAATGGATGCTTGTCATATGTTACTTGGGAGGCCTTGGGAGTTTGATAGAAGAGCTATGCATGATGGGTACAAGAAAACTTATTCTTTTACAAGGATATGAAGCATATCACGTTGGCACCATTGGTACATACTCTGTGTGACATAACAGAGCAATCAAAAGAAAAGAGCTGCAGGGAAAGTATTTTCTTGGAAGAATCTTGGATTGTCAAGAAGATTGGTAAGGGCAATGAGGTTTTTGCACTACTGGTGGTTGAAAAGAATGATAGAGCAGAATGAGTACACATCCAAGGATGCAGGAGTTAATAAAGGATTACAGTGATGTGTTCCCTGAAGATTTACCACCTGGTTTGCCTCCTATTAGAGGTATTGGGCACCAAATCAATTTGTTGCCTGGTGCACCTCCACCAAATCGACCAGCTTATAGATGTAACCCATAGGAAGCTAAGGAGATGCAGAGACAAGTTCGGGAGCTGATTGCTAGATGATATGTAAGGGAGATCATAAGTCCATGTTTTTTTCCAGCTCTGCTTGTTCCAAAGAAGGATGGTTCGATGAGAATGTGTGTGGACAGTCGAGCTATCAACAAGATAACCATCACGTATCGTTATCCTATATCACGATTGGATGACATGCTAGATGAGCTTAATGGATCAAAGGTGTTCTCGAAGATTAATATAAGGACCAAATCAGAATGAAAGAAGGAGATGAATAGAAGACAGCATTCAAGACAAAGAATGGGTTGTTTGAATGGCTTATCATGCCATTTGGTTTGTCAAATGCACTTAGCACTTTTATGAGGCTGATGAATCAGGTACTAAGCAACTTTATTGGAAAGTTTGTGGTAGTTTACTTTGTTGATATTCTGGTTTACAATAAGAACGAGGAGGATCATTCACAACACCTTCAGGAGGTCTTTGAAGTATTACGCTGAAACAAACTCTATGTTAAGTCTGAAAAGTGTTCATTCTTCACTTCGAGTGTTGTGTTTCTTAGATATGTCGTTTCTGGAGATGGAATTTCAGTGGATGAAAGCAAAGTGGAAGCAATGAAAAGTTGGCCAGTTCCAACTACACAATCTGATGTGATAAGCTTTCATGGCCTTGCTTCTTTCTATAGACGATTTGTGCAGAATTTCAGTACTATCATGACTCCAATAACTGAGTGCTTGAAGAAGGATAAGTTTGAGTGGAGTATCGCTTTACAAAAGGCGTTTGAAGCAGTAAAGCATAAACTGTGTGAAGCATCTGTTTTGGCACTTCCTAGTTTCAATCAAGTGTTTGAGGTGGAGTGTGATGCAAGTGGCGTGGGTATAAGAGCTGTTCTTATCCAAGGACAATGCCTTATTGCTTATTTCAGTGAGAAGCTAACATGACCTAGAAGAATTACTCAATGTATGATAAGGAGTTTTATGCGATTGTGAGAGCTCTTGATCATTGGGAACATTACTTGAGGCCAGGGCAGTTTGTTCTTCATTATGATCACGAGGCATTGAAGTTTATAAACAACCAGCACAAGCTCAACAATAGACATGCTAAATGGGTAGAGTTTCTGCAAGCTTTCTCATTTGTGTCATAGTACAAAGATGGAAAAACTAATGTCGTGGCTGATGCACTCTCGAGGAGGTATGCTATGATCTCTATTATGGATTCTCGCATTATGGGATTTGAGATGTTGAAGGAACTGTATGAAGGAGATCTAGACTTTACACAAGTCTATAATGAGTGTAAGAAGGGCACTTCAAATTAGTATCAGCTGCAGGATGGAATTATATTCAAGGGAAACAAGTTGTGTGTTCCAAAGAGTTCTAGAAGGGAGTTGTTGATTAGTGAGGCACATGGTGGAGGTCTTTCTGGTCATTTTGGGATCAATAAAACGTTTAACATGCTGCAGGAGCATTTCTTTTGGCCGAAGATGGCGAAGGATGTTCATACTATTGTGGAAAGGTGTGCAACTTGTCAAATGATGAAAAGTCATTTCCAACTTGGACTTTACACTCCTTTGCCTGTTCCTACACAGCCTTGAGATGATGTAAGCATATATTTTATTGTGGGATTACCAAGAACTCAGAGGGGAAAAGATTCTGTCATGGTTGTGGTTGATCGTTTCAGCAAGATGGCACATTTTATACCTTGTCACAAGACGGATGATGCAAGTCAGGTTGTTGATTTGTACTTCAAGGAGGTTGTGTGTCTTCATGGAGTTCCAAAGACCATTGTTTCTGATCGTGACTCAAAGTTTCTGAGCTATTTTTGGAAGACATTATGGAGGAAACTTGGTACTAAACTGCTCTTTAGTACTTCTTGTCATCCACAAACTGATTGCCAAACAGAGGTAACAAACAAAACTTTGACTACTCTTTTGAGGAGATTAATTAAGAAGAACTTGAAGGAATGAGATCTGGCTCAGGCGGAGTTTGCTTACAATCGTTCAACAAGTTACACTACAAAACGTTCACCTTTTGAGGTAGGTTATGGTCTGAATCCTCTTACTCCCACTACAAGAAAATAGGCATAATGCAACAGAAAAAAATTGTTACAATATGCCAAGATATTGTTGCAAACATAAAATTTGCAATATAATTGCGACAGATTTTATAGTGTTGCTGTTTTTATACTTGCATTGCCAATATTGTTACAAATTTGCAAGGATTATTTTTAAATTTGCATTGCCAAGATTGTTACAAATTTGCAAAAATTATTTTTAAATTTGCATTGCAAACACTGTCACGTCATATGCAATTTGTAATTCATTGCAATGACAAAATAATATATTTTAATAATTCATTGCGAGTTCTTTATATTTCGGTTTATTTTGCAACACTAATCTTCATTATAATTTTTTAATTATAATATTGCAAAAAGGAATAAAAAAGAACCAACTTTATTAAATAATCAAAATTTACAAAATCTAACAATGCATAAACTCGAAAATAGTAAAAAAAAAAACTAACGATAAAGAAACAAAAAAACGCTAATAGAAATTTAGAAATTTAAATTAAAACTAAAACATCCAACTAAACACTTAGTTGTTCAAATCATTCAACAGCAAAGCCGTACAAAGTAATGCTATCATTTTCTTTAGGCCAATTACGATACGGACCAGAAAAATCAGATCGAATGAATGTTCTGATCTCTGTAGTGATTATGGAATCACGTTTGAACCTATAAAAAGAAAACAAAATATCACTTAACTATTGTAGGTGGTGAGTTTAACACTCTCCGGTTTAACCCGGTTTGAATTAAAATCAGCCCAATTACCTGTCTCAAGCCCATCAAGACAACCTCCGAGATTTATGGGATAATTCCTTATCTCGGATGGAAAAGGAAAACCTTTGCCAAGAAGAAAAGATATTGGCTATTATCCTTATCTGAAAAAAAGGAAATCATCCAATTTTGGCGACACAAGACCCTTATAAATAGAGGAGGCCCTCTTCATTCAAAGATCATCCTACAACTCATGAGCAAGACCGAAGAGATTGAGAGCTCCGACTTCTTAGCTTTTAATCTCCTTAGTTCTTTATTGATTCCGATCAACAATATTGTAACTCCTCCAAGCTTGATCTAATAATACGAGATTCCGATCAAAGTTATTTGTTTTATCCCTTTGTGTGATTCTCGGAATCAACAACTATTGCTAACTAATTTGTTGAAAAATATGTATTTTTTTATTACCAGAGAGTTCCATTCGGCTTGGATGGATTAAGAATATCTAAAACATGCACTGGTGGAACATCTCCTTGATTTTGACCAATATTTTGAAGGAAAAAAGGAATATATATNAATAAGAAAACGAAAAAAAACTTAAGAAATATAGAATACATCAACATGAATCGTCTTGTTATGTTGTTTCAGAATCTTGAGATACATAATCAGGATCTGAATCTACTTCTTCATCAACAACATCATCGAGGCTCACAAACTGCCCTTGCTGATCATGATCAGCTAAACTATCAACCATCATAAATGGATCAGCCTCAACTATTGTATTATTATTTTTTTTGTTTTTTTGAAAAATGTAAAATTTATTCATCCAAAAAAAACTTTGTTACAATGAATGCGTCCATAGTTTGAGAGTTCAAATTTGTTTCGAAATATAGATTATAGTCTTACAACATCATTATCTGATCACATTTGTCGAAAGTCATCTAGTTCCAAACCACCATGGAAGACCATCTTCATATTTGTTGCATCCCTGCTTCATGATTGATAGAATGCGATTGCGAATGCTTTTGTCTATGAACCGAGTGAGGAGATGAATGGTAGACGGTTGTTAACCATGACATCGCCTGTTTCCTTCCTTCCAAATGCAATGAACCGCCGCTTGGAACGCATATCGGAATAAGAACAGAGGAGTTGAACTTTGTGTTGAGTTGGAGAGAAGACAGACTGTATCTACCCATTCGATTGTGAAACTAACTCCCAACAGGTTCTTGACTAGACTTGACCAGATCTCTGAGAGAATCTATAAGAGAAAAAGAGGTGGTCTCTTGTCTCCATCGGGTGTTTGCATAAGACGCATTCTGTGTTGATTGCAGAGTTCCAACACTGCATCCGATCCTTTGTTGTCAGCTTGTTCTGGATTGCCAGCCACACGAGGAAAGAGTATTTAGGAGTAGCAGAAGTGAACCATACTCTTTTGTACCATTCTACCTGCATATGTTCTTCTCTTATATTTTTCCAAGTTTCATTGGATGAATAATTTGCTTTGAACTTGTTATTTCTACCTTGCCAGTGTCGTATGTCTCCAACAGTCCTTCGTTTTATTCTCTGTGATTCTATTTCTCTTTCGATCTCATTGTATAGACTGTTGCGATGAGTTTTCCTTCGATGATTGTCTAGGACCGCACCAACTGTTTCACACAACCTTATTCCAAGACCTATATAGCATGTTGAGCCCGTCTTGTCCACTAAACGATCAAGGTGAGACCATTCATCAAACCAGAAAGATGTCGTGTATCCATTCCCAACTTCCACCCTGTAAAATTGTGCCGCAATATCCCGATACTTTAAGATTTTTCTCCACATCCACGAACTCGCTTTTTTGTATCTCGTATTGACCAAAAGGAGCCCTCTCGAATAATATACGTTTGAATCCATTTGACCCATAGTGATGATTTCGAACTGATTGTCCTCCAAATGAGTTTTAAGCAGCTAACCTTATTCACCTCTTGAATTGATCTTAACCCCAAGCCTCCTTCCATTTTTGGTCTACATACATCTGTCCAAGCGATTTTTGCTTTCCGCGGGTTAAGCTCCGGATCTGACCAGAGGAAAGCAGAGCATAGTTTTTCTATTTCTACTACACACCTTCGAGGGAGATATAAAGCTGCTAACCAAAAATTTGTAAGGCTCACAATCACCGATTGTAGTAACTGAAGACGACCATCGTAGGATAGGAACCGAGCTCTCCATGAACTTATCCGTGATCTGATTTGTTCTAGTAGGGGCAAATAATTAGAGGACGTCATCCTTTTCGTGGTTAATGGCAAGCCCAAATAGCGCACATGAAGAGTTCCCATCGTTATTGGGAATCTCACTCTTATAGATTCGCGAACTGAGTTTGTTATTCCCGCCATATACAATGTCGATTTTTCCAAGCTAATATTCAATCCCGATATCTTAGCAAAATCCTCAAAAACCTCAATTACCCCCTCCATTGATCTCAGTTTTCCATCCGCAAAAACCATTAAGTCATCTGCGAAGCATAAATGAGTGAGAGCTATGTTCTTACACATTGGGTGGTAACCGACCATGCGCTCCTTTGTTACCTTGTCCAGAAGCTTCGATAAGACATTCATACTGATAACAAAAAGATATGGAGAGAGTGAGCATCCCTGTCTCACTCCCCGTTCGCTTTTAAAGAAGCCCGCCAACTCCCCGTTTACTTGGACCGAGAACGAGGCAGTTGTGATGCAAAGCCTTATCCAATGAATGAATTTTTCAGGAAACTTTAGAGCCTTTAGCGTCGTCAACAGAAAAGACCATTGAACCGAGTCGAAGGCTTTCGAAATATCAATTTTCGTGGCACATCTCGGTGAAACTTCCTCCTTGTGGTAATCCTTTACTAGCTCTGTTGCAAGTAAAAGGTTTTCGATAAGCAATATGTCTTTCACGAAAGCCGTTTGGTTTTGCGCGACGAACCTCAGAATAACCCGTTTTAAGCGATCTGCTATAATCTTGGAAATCACCTTATAAATCACGTTGCAGCATGATATAAGGCGATAGTCTTTCATTTGTTTCGCTTCCTCTTTCTTCGGGATAAGTGCCAATATCGTTGTATTGATTTCTTTTGGGAGGAATCCTGTGATGAAAAAAGATTGGATTGCCACCGTAAAGTCTCGACCAACCGTTGACCACGCAGCTCTTCAACATCGCTTAAGAGGTTTGATCTTCAACGTCGCTTACAAACTGTGTCTAAGATAGGAAAGACTACGACTGATTATGTGAATGAGATAAAAGGAATTTGTGATCAGTTAGATAGAATAGGCTTTCCTGTGGAGGATAATGAAAAGATCTACGAGATTCTAAATGGTTTGGATCAGGAATATGAATCTATCACTACTATTATTGAAAACTCTATGGATTCATTCCCTGGTCCAAGTTTTGAGGATGTAGTAGTCAAGTTAACAAATTTCGATGAAAAGCTTCAGTCTTATGCCTCCCAAGTTGCTGCTACTCCACACATAGCCTTCACCACTGATAGATGAGGTCATTTAAACCGTGGCAGAGGTAACTTTTATGGAAGAGGTCAAAGTTTTGATGGTTTCCGTGGAAGAGGATCTTACTCCACTCGTGGAAGAGGGTTTCCTTAACAGTTTAACAACAACTCTTCTGCATGAGAGAATGGTTCTCGTCCTACTTACCAGATCTGCAACAAATACGGTCATCCTGCCTACAAGTGCTACAAAATTTGTGATCAAGAATATCAGTGCCCAGATTTCACGAATGCTTTTGCTGCCATGAGGGTCTCAGATCACTTTGCTTATGCTGGTAATGAGTGGTACCCGGATACTGGTGCCACAGCTCACATTACAAACTCCACTTCTCAGTTGCAGTCAGCTCAACCCTACACTGGTGGAGACTTTGTAATTATGGGTAATGGTGACTTCCTACCCATTACCCATATTGGTTATGCAGCATTGCCAAGTCTACAAGGTATTCTACCATTAATGGATGTTCTTGTCTGTCCTGGTATCACTAAATCACTTCTATCTGTTTCTAAGCTCACCTCTGATTATCCTTGTGCCTTTGAATTCGACTCTGATGGTGTGATTGTGAAGGACAAATAGACAAAGCAGCTGCTGACCAGAGGAAGCAGGCATAAAGACCTTTATATGTTGGAGAATCCACAGTTCCTGGCTTACTATTCATCTAGACAACAAGCTACAGGTGATGAGACGTGGCACATACATGTCAACTTCACAAGGACATTCTCCAACTACTATCAAAGCCTCAAGCCATAATTATCAATTAATCAAGCTCCCGGTTGTGTGATTCTTGTCAAATGGGAAAAATAAATAGACTTCCTTTCACTAGTTCTGAGTTTGTTTCTTTTAGGCCCTTAGAACGCATTCATTGTGATTTGTGGGGACCTTCTCCTATAGTTTCTACGGCTTTCAGTACTTAGTTTACAATTTCTCAAGGTTTACTTGGTTCTTTCCTTTAAGATTAAAGTCCGAGTTTTTCTCAGTATTCATTCTGTTTCAAAAGATGGCTGAGTCTCAATTGCAACAGAATATCACAATGTTCCAATGTGATGGAGGGGTGAATTTATCAGTAAACAGTTTCTAACTCATCTAGCTACTTGTGGCATTCGACAACTTATATCATGTCCACATACACCACAACAAAATGGACTTGCTGAAAGAAAGCATCAATATTTAACTGAATTAGGGCTTTCAATGATGTTCCGGAATATGGTTCATCAACAACTGTGGATCGAAGCATTTTTTACTGCAAACTTCCCTGGAAATCTTCTTCCCTCCTCTATCTTGCCAGATTATAAGAGCCCCTATGAGATTCTGAATGGACAACCACCAGTTTACACTTCTCTTAGGATATTTGATTGTGGCTGCTATCCTTTTCTCCGACCTTATGCGCATAATAAGCTTGATCCAAAGTCTATCTTGTGTGTATTTTTGGGCTACAATGAAAAGTACAAGGGCTACAGATGTCTTCATCCTCCAACTATGAAGGTTTATATCAGCATGCATGTTCTCTTCGATGAACACAAATTTCCTTTTTCATATGTCTACTCAAAGTTTGTTGTGAACACAAAATCTCCTCTTCTCTCTACTTGGCTATCAGGTCACATGCAATCACCTCCACCTGAGACTACTGCTTCTCCACTTATTTATGACGATATTTCTACTACGACGATATTTCTACTACATCAGTAATGATTTTCCAACCGAGTGCTTCAAGGCCTCAATCGAATCTTCTTGTGATGTCTACTGAAAATGAAGAGACATGTTATGAGTGTACAACACGTATTGATCCTGAACCTATAGGCAACAACGACTCTTCTTTTTCAAACAGGACAGACTCACCAGGACCAACTCACTCAGCGGCATCTCCAGCTACAACAAATGCATAATCAAGATCATCAATCTGAAGCATTTGGCATCTTCTCAGAAGAGGATTTTCCTTCATTAACTACAACTGCTGTAGATTCTCATGAAACTTCTTCAATTCCTACGCATCCAATGCAAACAAGAGGAAAATCAGGGATATGTAAGCCAAACCCCAAATACGCTTTGCTCTCGGTGAAAACAAATTATCATGAACCAAAAACAGTAAAGACAACACTCAAATACCCTGGTTGGAGCAATGCCATGGAGGAAGAGGTAGTAACCTTTCATGAGACTGAAACTTTTGATCTCGTTATACCAGATCTGAATATTCAACCATTAGGCTGGAAGTAGGTCTTCAAAACTAAGTTGCACTCAGATGGTTCTTTAAACTGACTGAAAGCACGTTTGGTGGCCAATGGGTATGAGCAAGAGGAAGGAATCAATTATTTTGAAAGCAATAGCCCTGTTGTAAGAACTACAATAATAAGATTAGTATTGGATGTTGCTACTGCCAAGCAATGGGATATTAAACAATTGCATGTTAAAAATGCTTTCTTACACGGTGAACTACAAGAGGATGTCTAGATGTTGCAGCCTCCAGGGTTTGAAGATCTTGATAAACCTCATCACATCTGCAAACTTAAAAAGACCATTGATGGACAAATAGGCTTCACGTACCTGGTTTGACAAGTTTAGTTCATTCTTGCTTGATTTTGGATTCAAGTGTACAATAGGAGACCCTTCACTGTTTGTCTATCTCAAAGACAATGACGTGATATATCTACTTTTGTATGTAGATGATGCATTGATCAAAAGACTTCTTGAAACTCTCTCCACTACTTTCCGAATGAAGGATATGAAACCTCTCTACTATTTCTTGGGGATTCAAGCTCACTTTCACAGTGAAGGACTCTTTCTAAGCCAGGAAAAATACCTCATTGATCTTCTTGTCCCTGCTGGAATGAATTGCACTCATATGCCCACACCTTTGCCGTTGCAACTGGATAAGGTACCTGGACAACTTGAACCATTCTCTGATCCAACATATTTTAGGAGTCTTGCTGAAAGCTACAATATCTTACACTGACCAGGCCGGATATTCAGTTTGCTGTCAATTATGTGTGTCAAAAAATGCATCAGCCATCCATAGCAGATTTCACTAATCTGAAGAGAATACTTAGGTATCTCAAAGGAACACTTCGTATGGGAATCAATCTCAATGCAGACACATATTTTACGCTCCGAGCCTACAGTGACAGTGACTGGGCCGGCTGCAAGGGAATTAACAAGAAGGTCAACTAGTGGATTCTGTACGTTTCTTGGCTCTAATATAATCTCTTGGTCTGCTAAGAGACATCCCACCGTATCAAGGAGCTCTGCTGAAGCTGAATACATAACACACTCCATTGCCGCAACTGAATTGAAGTGGATTTCTTCTTTGCTCAGTGAAATGGGTATTCCTCAACCCACAGTTCCAGAAATGTATTGCGATAACCTTTCAGCTCTATATCTCATGCAAATTCTGTGATGCATAATCGCACGAAACACTTTGACACGGATTTTAATTATGTTCGAGAACGAGTTGCCCTCGGAGCCTTGGTGGTCAAGCAAATCCCAAACTCGCTCCAACTAGCCGACATCTTCACAAAGTCATTACCACAACAGTCCTTTTATGATCTTGCTTACAAACTTGGTGTGGATTCCCCACCAAGTTTGAGGGGGTGTTGATAATGGATATTTAGTATCTAATACCAATTACCCAAATGCTATCATTGTAGCACTTGGGGATCAATCCAAGGACGCACAAAGAACAACACACTAGGAATGCAAGAAATTACTTAATCTAAGCAAAGAAAATAAATGTTTTTGAGTTTTAATCTAATGATCTCATTCAAATTGAAAGCAAACAAGTAAACAAGTACTAAACAATATTAAGACAATGATTAAAAGGAGGATATTTGGGTAAGGTAATTGATTTGGGGGAATCTTAAGCTAAGCAATGATGTCTACACAATCACACAAGTACATTTCCTTAGGCCTAGTACACTAATCAAGATTAATCTAATCTCTTAGCACTAATCACTTCACTAATTACCCAATCAAGATCAAATTCTCATTTGTGAAAAAGTAATTAGCAAGCATTAAATACAAGTTCTATTAGCCAAGATTTATCTTAAACATTCATTCTCATGAGTTAAGTATGAAAATCTCTTATTTTGTTCATTGGGAAATTTCATGAAGCACTTTGTGTGCATGAAATTCCCTATGATCTAAAACTTTCTCAAGCCTATCTAGCATTAAGAATACTAAATAAAAAAGGTAATAAGATAATTAAGCTCTAGACATCAAAGATTAACAAAAGAAACCCCCTAATCTATTAAACCAGTGAAACCTTCAAATCCCATGAGAAAGATGATAGATTCCATGATTAGAGAGTAGAAATATGAAAGATTAAAGAGATTAAACTTCAAATTGCATTAAACGTCAAGATATCTCTTACAAAATTATAAAAACCCTAAAAGAAAACAAGGAAAAACGTTTTTAGGCTAGAGAAAAAGATAAAAGAAAGCATAAGACCACAAAAATTAGGTCTAGATACATTTATAGCAAAATTGGGTGAACCGGGTCAATCCGGGACAAATCGGGTGTTGACCCGGTCGGATCTGGGTTGAAGTAGTCTGTACCGATCGGATCTTGGTCGGTACTGCTGGGTCGGTACTGCTTCTTTGAGCATAACTTGTTTGGGCGTCAGACAGACATGCCCCTGCTAAATCTGATGTATTTTTCGAACCACCGCTCAGAATGACATGCAACCACCTCCAGACAACAGAAAACTTAATTTTCTACAACTTTCTTGAAGACCTCGGAAGCTAAATCCGAATATAAAGTTTTCATCTGGCCTGATGTTTCAATCACTTCGGCTGGCTTCGATGAGGACGAATTTAGACTTGTGATGCCGGGCAAGCTTTGGTCGGTATGAAGAGTGTCTTGGGTCAGTACTGGCTCCTGACATGATACCGACCAGGTGATACCGCCCAAAGACAAGTCGGTACTGGCCCCTTGAAGATGTATGCCGAGTGGTGATGGGTCGGCATGAAGAGAGAAGCCGGTCGGTATTGATCGTTGGGAAGATTAGTGTCGGGCAACCTTGGGTAGGTATGGAGTGAGGCATGGGTCGGTACTGGCTCCTGGACTGATACCGACCAGGTGATACTAGCCAAAGATGGGTCGGTACTGATGTGTCCTGAGGTTAATAACGAGCGGGTTTTGGTCGGTACTCGTCTATGGTCTCGCGGCCAAACGGACATATCTTTCGTAAAATCACCATATCTTCTAAAACAGTTATCCAAATGATCTAAACCACTTACAGACGACATCTAACTCATTTCTCCATCATTGTCATGAAGACCTCGAAGCTAAATAGGATTGGAAACTCGTCGTCCAGCCAGATCTTTCAGACACCTTGGGTGACCCTTGCATTTTGCCTTTGCTCCATCACTATCTCCAAAACGTGTCCAAGTACTAGAAAACACTCCAAATGATGCAAGACTCACTAGGACCTAATGCAAACTAGCTAGACTCTAATTTGGACCAAAACACTAAAGAAATCTATGAAAACACATGCATGAGACTCAAAACACTAAGTTAAATGCATGTTGAAATGAGTAAAATATGAGAATATCAGGTGTTGGGAACACTTCTGCTCCTCCCGACTCTGTTTCTTCAAGACCTGATCAAGCAATTATTGGGCCGGATATTAGTGCTAAAGCCCAATCGCAGCAGTCAGAAACCAGAAATGAAGTGGGCCGTCTACACAAAACAAAGCTTGACGTACCGAGATCACTCTCGGCACGGGGTTTTACCCTTTTATCTAGGTTGCAACTGCACAGCAAACGCAATAGTATTTAGGGATCGAATCCACATGGATGAACTTTGTCGATTTCTAATGATTTCTAAGTTGTGTCTAGACGGAATCTATTTTATGGGGTTTGTCACAATTGTAGCTAGAAAATTAAACTAATCTAAGCAATGAATATTAACCTAATCTAAGGGAACAATAGCTAAGCTAATGGTTGAATCGAGGTTGTAGATCAATAAATGAAGCGTTGGGCAATCGGGTATTCTCTAAGGTTCATGGCCGATTTATACAAGGAATTTGCTGGATTTCTTCTGAGAGTCGAAACTCACACAATCAATTTTTGTCGTGACTTTTAGAGGGAACAGAAGTTTCTGATGAAAACACAGAAAGAGAGATCCAAATATGGTTCTTATTATTGCTGCCTGAGAGTGTTTTAGTACAAGAGCTGAATTGCTAAGAGTTTTTGCCTAGGATTTTCTTATGCCTGTTACAAACGATTATGAAGACTATTTATACAAGTTCGTATGCGAGATTCTCGGTCGTGAAAAGGAATATTTCCTTATTGCTTTAGGCGGCCGCTGACACAGGTTAGGGCAATTGATAATTTGGGCTTTTAGCTCGGCCCAAAAGAGTTGTCGTGGAGGTCTTTGTCTCGGCCCATTAGCGGTCGTAGAGGTGATGTTGCCTTATTCTCGGCTCGATTTTATCCTTCAGAAGATAGGGTTCCCGAGGCAAGATTGTAAGTAGAGTATGTGGGATGATTGCGGCTTGGACGATTCCGCATCTTAGTTCATGTCTTCGACTTCCGGACTTGTTAAGCTCGACGGGTAAAAACCGACCCCAACAGTTTACCCCCTAGCTCGTCAGATTCCAGGGTGATTGTGACGAGGTGAAGTTTTATTGGCGTCGAGGTTAACCATCGCGCCGAGGTGGTGCTGGGCTGACCGATAGTGTTTACCGCTGTGGCGTGACGAAGGGATTCTTTATTAGTGCCGAGCCTATTGGGCAAGGCTAAACGAAGAATATTTTGCACCGAGCCGTTGGTTTGTCTTGATATATCTCGAGATATATATTTTTTTCTCGGACAACTTGTACACACGTTGTGTTTTGTTATAAATACCCCGGGAAGTGCAAACGTTTCTATTCATTCCCGAGGTCAGAGGCTGCCACGTACCGAAATGCTTATAAATAGCGCGATCCCCTCTTCATTTTTTATTCTCCGCATTTGTCGAAATCTCGAAAACAAGGTAGCTTCCTATCCTCTCCTCTTTTTATTTACTTTTCTAGTTAAGATTTTCTGATTTACCGCCGCGCATTTAGTTTATTCGAGCCGAAGTATAGCAGGTCTTTGAATTTACCGATCCATCATCGTATTTTCCGATCCATCTTCAACCATTCCCGAGGCGTAATGTTTCTGCTCAGCTCGGTCGCGACTCTGCGAAGGATGATGAGATGAGTGGGTCTCCCGAGGCGGCTTTATTTCTGACCGCACCTTTCGAGCCTAATGAGAGTAGAATGCCCGAATTGCACTATCCCGAGGTGGGTTTGTCAGCTGATCTTCAGGACTTTGCCGAGAACTTAGAGAGGACAATGTCGGGCCACGAGGCTGGTCCTTCAAGTGAAAAGGAAAACAAACGCCCAAGAGAAAGAAGGCTCTTCCCAGCGCTTCTGTATCCACCGAGGCATCCCTTTCCGAGCTGAGGCGACGCTTCGAAGTACCCGATGAGGTTGAATTTGTTGTCCCAGATCCATCCGATCGGCTTGACAAGCCTCCTTCAGACTGCTTTACTGTCTACGAGGGCTTTTTCCCTTATGTTTCATGTGGTTCTATATACCATAGTTTATCATGCGGTATCTTTGGAAATACGGGATTGAAGTGTGCCAGATCCCGCCTCGGGGGCTTTGTCATCTAATTGGGACTCTAACCAGGTGTGCAGACTGCCAAATTGACTTTAACCTCAACCATCTCTAAAGCCTTCTAGAAATATGAAGAGTGCCAAATTCAAAGAGGGTTTACATCTCTAACAAGGCTGGTTCAGAGTCATCAGGGGTTTCCCGAGCAAAGATATTTGGGAGGACCACTTCTTCTTCGTTCGGATTTCCGAAGTCTTTGTGGATCGGTCTTGCCTTAATCAAGTCGTGACGAGCTGGGGATTGCTTGGTAGTCACTATAAGAAAACAGGGTCATTTCCGACGGAAATTTCCGACGGCCACAAATCCGTCGGAAATTTCCGACGGTATTCTGACGACAATTACATCCGTCGGAAACATTCAACCGTCGGAAATCTGTGGGAAATTTCCGACGAAATAAATCCGTCGGACAACTTCCGACGGATTTCCGACAGTATTTCGACAAAAACTACATCCGTCGGAAATCTGTGGGAAATTTCCGACGGAGTTCCGACGACATAGATCCATTGGACAATATCCGACGGATTTTCGACGGATGTTCGACAGATGTTGAGGTTGCCGACATGTTGCCGACATAATAAATATCTTTGTATGTATGCATCGACAACTGTATGCTCTATTGGAAAGAGGACGCAGACCGTTCGACATGCCGTTTTTGTCGCAAACCTCGGTATAAGGAAACAGGTGGAAGAGTGCCAGTGCCATATAAATGGATGTGGTATTTGCCGTTAACAGAGAGATTGAAGAGGTTATATCAGTCAGAGCGCACATCGGGAGCAATGAGATGGCATGCAGAGCATACAACGGATGGAGAAATCGCTCATCCGTTAGATGCAGGAGCATGGAAACATTTTCAGTCAATTTATCCTAGTTTTGCGTTTGAGGCGAGGAACGTATACCTTGGATTATGTACCGATGGTTTCAACCCTTTTGGGAAGCACGGCAGACAATATTCTTTGTGGCCAGTAATTGTAACACCTTACAATTTGCCGCCATCTTTGTGCATGAGACGGGAGTTCTTGTTCCTTAGCATTCTCGTTCCTGGACCAGAGCATCCGAAGAGATCACTTGATGTGTTTTTGCAGCCATTGATTTATGAGCTGCGAATGTTATGGGACCAAGGTGTTGAGGCGTTTGATGTTTCTTGTCAGCAGAATTTCGTCATGCGGTCGGTACTTATGTGGACCATTAGCGATTTTCCAGCATATGGCATGTTATCAGGATGGACAACGCACGGAAGGTTATCGTG
>PKMM01036959.1:38897-75163 GCA_002933915.1 Eutrema heterophyllum
TATCAATTCTTCTTGAGTCCTAGTATCATCATTTTGGATCTTTTCTAATGTATGTTGTAACTCATTGATTTTCTCTTTACCGTATGGTAAGTTATTTTTCAGCCATCTATCCCCTCTCTCTTTTGCAATTATACAATTTTCATGTAACTTTATTTTTTTGGTGTAACCGGGGTGTCCGGGCCGAAGCCCAATTATTCCCTAGGGAACAGTACCGTCGACGACTAGTCGGCCCCGGGTTTTCTAAACCTAAATTAAGCTCTCGAAATTCATCTCTCTTTAAACTTAAAAAAAAATAAAAATTTACCTCTCTTTAGTTTTCTCTCTTTTGCAATAATACAATTTGCGTGTCACTTTCGAACCCTAAATTAAGCTCTTGAAATTCATCTCTTTTTAATCTTAAAATCTTACTAGTATACTTGCGTACAACAAGGTGAGTTAAATATAATAATCTCATTATATATCTCAACAATTCATTTTGTTTTGTTCATTAATGATATTTACATGAATTTCAAAAATAAATGTGTGGAGACTATTAGTTAAAATTTCGGACTTCTCAATAAAAACTAAAAAAACATAAGTGGGATTTAAGAAAAAAAATCTTGAGAAAAACGTTTTAACTTTTAAAAAATAGTTGGGGGAAAAAGGTGTGATCTAAAGTAAGGTTTCTAAATAAATTTATTATTTTTTAATAAAAGGTTTCTGAATATAGTTTAAATGAGTAGGAAGGAATCTTCCATTTATGTTTGTGGGATCAAAATTAATTGCATGACTACAAATCATTCGCCATAATTTACATATTAATATTAAGGGTCGATTGATTTTATTTAGTTGCATTCAACATAAATAAATCATTATAAAATATTGAAAATTAAAAAAAAACATTACATAATGTAGGGTACTGTTCGAAAATGAAACAACATTACATATTTTGGACAAAGTATCATTATCTATAAATAGAAATATTCCAAAAGAATAAAGCATGAATACAATGAATACAGACGTGTGTTTCTATTATGGAAGAAGATTCTTAAACCCATACACTGAGACACACAAAAACACTTTAGTTCAATTCAGTTCAGTTTCATCTCTTCTTATAAATCCTCGTTCCTCTCTTCTTTGTTTTGTGCAATACTTAACCAAGGTTTACAGCAAACTCTCTCCGAGCTTGTTTGGCAATAGAATCAGCCAAAGCATTTGAAGCTCGAGTGATCTCAGAGCTTTTTATCCTCTTCCTCTCTTCTTATCCTCTTCAATTCCCTCAACTATGTACGGACGTGGTCCATGGGACTCCCTCACCGACGAAATCTGCAAGAGCTTGACCGTGCTGCTCGTTCACGGCCTCTAGACGAGACGGAGCAGGGGTGGATACTCAGACGGGTCGAGCCGAGGAAGAAGAGTATGTCGATCTCGGCTGTATACTAGTCAGCCGCAAGATTTGTCTTTGGGCTCTCGGAACCATTGTTGTAATGGCGTTTCTAGTTTGATCCATAACAACGACCTTTAAAACTGTGCCACGTAACCACCACAAGCCTCCACCGCCGAGAGCGAGTGTATAATTGTCCTGGCGGCGGAGGCTTGTGGTAGCTACGCGGCATAGTTTTAAAGGTCGTTGTTACGGATCCAACTAGAAACGCCGTTACAACAATGGTTCCGAGAGCCCAAAGACAAATCTTGCGGCTGACTAGTATATAAAATGTCAAAGAGAATATTGTTAGCAATATCATCAAGCAAAGCTAGCCACTTGTTTCAACATGACTGATCTAAAACAAGATCAGTAAAATAACAATATGACTAGTCTAAAACCACAAATAAGAGTGAACGAAAAATAAAATGAATAGGATTGACTATGTTGAAAGTACTTTGCTGCACTTGTGAGATAGTTGCATGTCCTCTTGAAATTTGTTTTATCCTTAAAACACCAACCATCAGAAGGATAAACCCATACACAGCTTCCAATAACCTTGGAAAATGCGCAAAAGTCCTAGGACGAGAAATTGAATTGCAAGAGACAAAATGAAAAGTTAATTTCTAACCTGACGATTTGTATACTCTTGTGCAATCTCTCCAGCTAAATTCCTGACATATCCGTGACCCCACGATCCAATGTCACCCTCTGATCCAATTAACCTATAACTTAAGCTTTCCTGGAATAATATTGTAAAACAAAGTGAATAAATTAATTTTACAATACAAATCAGCGAAATGAACTCAATAGAATTCTACCATGAACCCCACAACAGCTGTGTGTTATGGCTAAACAGAGAGGGGGTAACAGAAATGAAAAGGAATCCAGAGGCATATAAAGATGGAAGAAATAGTTAGGAAAATATGTTTTATTAAAGCCCATTTAGTAGCTAGAAGCACACACTTTCACCCTCCGCAGACATGGTACCGGCCAAGACAGACAGGATATCGGACAAGTATTTCTGCAAACACAGGAAATGTGATCTTTAATCCATACCCAGGAATAGGAACCAAGTGTGACTGAAAATGTATGATGACATACCTTGAGAACAGAATCAGCCATAGTTTCATGAAATGCTTTAAGAGTTCCATAATGGGGACAGAGAAACTTTAATGGTTTGGGAACTGAAGTCATGGAGCTTGTTGAAGCTCGGATTTCCTGCCTATGGAACAAACAAAAAAACTCCACCGAGGTTAGATTAAGAAAAGGAGTAATTAAATGGAAATAATCTGAAAAGGCCCCAGCTGATCAAGTCAGATTCCGGTTTAAGAGATTCAAGAATTACCTCATGCTTTCAAGAGCAGCCTTCTGCAACTCCGGATTGGGATCCTGAACCCTCTCGACATAGAGCTCAAGGTTGTGCTTTATTTCCAAGTCCTCTTCAGACTACAGTCACACCCAATGTAAGCCAAGTCATATGGCGACCATAAAATAGCTACAAAAACTTGGATATGGCAAACAGTTCCTACTTGTCCAAGAGCAATGGAAGTAGCCCGAACTAGAATACTCTCCTCCCATTAGAATACTTTCTAATCCCACTAGTCGAATGACAACATGACATTCACTTTGCCGAAGCTTGCCAGCAAAACCCTAATACTATAACTGACAATTCAATTCGATCGATTTCCATTTAAAAACTGACAACAATCTGCAGATCCCACAGATTTGAAATTAAAAAATTCCCTTGTGATGTTCCCAGAGTCCCGACTAGCTCTCCAACCAAACACAATGTCGAAAAAGAAAGCGAAATCAAAACTCACCAGGTCCTCCTCCTTTTTCTCGTCCTTCTTCTTGGGATCCTTAGACGGAACCTTCACGGGAGCTTCATCCTGCTTCGCACCGCCTCTGAGACAGGAAAATAAAAGGGTTAAGCTCCCGATCTAGAAATCCGATGTGGATTCGAAGAAACGGGCAAATCAAAGCCTAAGAGATGTCACAAGGGAAGAAGGATCAATCCCGAAGAACAAAGTTGAAGAAGATAAAATGTTTGATTGTTTAATTTCTGAAAAATGGCCAAAGAGCCTTACAAATACGATCTCAGATGTTTGCATGATTAAACCGGAGTTACATGATTGAAATACTAAACCAAACTATATAAAGTGAACCAAGACATAAACCGAAATGTATAGATATATTCTCATTTATCCTATCACAATACTCCCCTCTTGAGCACATCCTTGTCCTCAAGGATGAAATGCCTTCTACTTGGTGATGGAATCTTTGTAAAATTTTGGTCTGGCGGGTGCTCTTTCCATTGGACAATAATTGTGGTGATAATTGTGTTGCCGAGATAAATCACGTATTGGAGCAGAACAAGAACATTGTAACCTTGAATTAGTTTCCTGTTCTGGAGATGAGGGAGTATACTAGGCCATTGTTGCGATGCTTAAAGCTGTCATATCGCTTGAAATTTTGTTTAACACAACCTGTAGAGAGTAACCTAAACATCACATCCTTTGGTGTTGCACAATTAAGCAGATTCTTGTGGAATTGATGGAGCAACATATACAACATCATCACTGTCCCATTCTGTTTGAATCTAGAGGACTGTATAAATCGACACGTGGTTGCTCCGGACTGAACACGCACTAAACGCACCATCATAAGACTTGAAACTCTCTCCCGTTTTTTAGCCTTATGTCTCCAACAGTGCCACTTAACAAAATGGTCTTCCATGAGAACAAGATTTACCCTTTTAGCTGTGACCATATCATTGCAAACCAAACCAGAATCTGATCTACAATTGTAGGTGATTGAAATAGTTTGTTCAGTCTTCTCAGCATCGCTTGGTGTGCATCTAGCAGCGTCTTACCAAATGATTCGCCTCCAACATACACATCAACAATTACAAAAGCAGAAAAATCCATCAATAACAGTGCTGAACCACCTGTAATCGTCTCTAAAACCGCAAGATTCTTAGGAGACAGCAAGATGTAGTCCATCTCACACGTATTAAGCCATGTTATTCTCTTAATTAAAATATTGTTATCCCTTGTAAACTCGGCCGCACCTAGTTCTTTAAGAATGACCCCAATAATATTCCAGGAATATTTCTCGTACCTGTTTTTAGATGTCTCTCTCATCAAAAACAGCTTGTGTCTGATGGTGCTAGAGTCATTGCTTTGAAGGTGACTAACTTCCCACATCACATCAGCCTTGTAATTGATACCATCTTTGATGTTCAATAGCCTCTTACTTTTTGCATCACAAACATTCATTCTTTGACTATCATTACTCATCCTTGAAAAGCCCACCTTGTCTTGGCTCCCGTTTATATGGAAGTGAACATCTAACCATTCTATAAGTCTTTGCCAGTCAACACCTGAGGTAACAAATGGTTGCAGCCTCTTAATATCTCTGTCACAACCATCACATAATGCTGGCAAGTCCCATCTCTTGGCCCACTATAAACTTATCCTCTGAAGCTTTTGGATTAACCTCAACACTCTATTTCGTTTGAAATACTTCCCTAACTAACCCCACATAATTCCTCTAACTTCTAAACCACCAGGCGAAGGTTCCCATGCATGGTTAGCCATTCCAGGATCTAAATGTTGTTTTCCGAGGCTACTAACCAAAACCAGATAATCATTCTCAGCTTTATGCACTACTAATATGCTAATCCATAATACAAGGCTTCACGATTCCATTAATAAGATGAATGTGTGTTGAGTAAGATTGTCACCAATTGAGTTGCTGGTCAACACCATCTTGTAATCTTTCACCATCTCTTGTAGATATGTCTTTGGTTGTTGTATATCTTGAGTTAACTCAAGCACTCCGCCATAACGCCACCACATACTAGACAACCATTGCATTAACCTCATCAATCTACCACGTTACGTTTGTAACTGTTGTACGTCCTGTGATAGGCCTTGGAATGTATACGTCAAGCATGAAAGAAGAATAATGAGAAAAGCTTGTCTAAAGAAATAGAGTAGTCGCGTGTGATGGGCGCGTGAGATGAGAGTGGGGAAGCTGCTAGTATAAATAAGAGTAGCTTGTACTGAATATGTATGCTTATTGATATTGTAAAGCGTATGAGCTTGTTCTGTATTATGTTATCATACGATATGAGTGTGTAACAGATACGATTACGATATCAATAGCAAAAGGATATTTCACATTGACTTTCTTCTTCTTCATTCAATACAAAGAGAGATTTACAGAGTGTTCTTGAGAGATTTACATCACAAATCTATCAAAATGGTGTGTTGTGAATAGATCGAGTCCGCGAAGAAGACGAGAAGTGATAATGACTTGTTCAGCGATGACGGAGATGACGGTACATCGGCGATGAAGGCGGAATTGGAATATTTACAAGGAGGCTTCTCGCGACTGTGTGAATTGAAGCGAGAGGTCGACGCTCGCTTGTTAGAAATCGAGGCGAAGCTCAAATCCAATGATGCGAAGCTCGATTCCAATGATGCGAAGCTCGATTCCAATGATGCGAAGCTCAATTCCATTTTATTGGCGATTCAACAGCAATCGAGTTTACCTCCTCGTGTCGACGGCGGCGTAAGACCTGTGGAAATACCAGAATCGTCTCAGGTTCCAAATCAGGTACACAATCCTTATCTTGGAACAAACCGGAACGATGATCCACTAGCTTATCGATCAAGTCATTCCGATCTTGCAAATCGGGATAGTTTGTTGAAGAAAATAGAAATGCCGATCTTCGACGGATCTTATCCCTATGTTTGGATCGCGGATGTAGAACGCTTCTTTGAAGTTAGTCGTAATAGTGATGAAGCGAAGTTAGATCTGGTTCCTTTAACATAGACTGGGAAAGTGAAGAAGTGGTATATTTGGGCAAGGAGACGACAAGGTTTCCGAAATTGGAGGGATTTGTTGGATAAACTGTTGGTCAGATTCGCAGAAACACTTGAAGAAGAACCTGGCAAAAGATTATACTCTATCAAACAGACTGGATCAGTGAGTGATTATGTTTCAGAGTTTGAGGACTTGTCAGCTCAAGTGACATGAGTGGATGATAAAGGATTGGAAGACATATTCTATAATGGTTTGACTCAGGAAATGAAAGAGGTTATTAAGATGAAGGAACCAAGGGGCTTACCAAATCACATTGCAGCTGTTTTGAAGATGGAGAGTACTGCATTCTGCAAGGTGATTGGACGACAAAAACTTTATGGATATATCCATCGGAATTCAAACTACTCATCTAATCGGAAATCTCAGTTTGTCACACCTTTTAAACCAAGAGTGGTGGCTATCGAGATTGGTAAGCAGAAAGAACAACAAAACAATGTGAAGACTTCCATACGACCAAGACAGAAATTCACTGATGCTGAATTGGACTTAAAGAGAAGTTTGGGATTATGTTTCAAGTGCGACGCTAAGTGGTTCAGGGGTCACGAGAAGAGCTGTCCAAAGAGAGAGTTGCAAATCTTGATAGTTCTCAATAGTTTTGAAGTAGAAGTGCTAGACGAAAGCATGTTTGAATTGATTGAGGATGAGTGTACTCATGTTGGGGAATTGATGTACCTTTCTTTACATGCCTTTTTAGGGATTGACTCACCGAAAACAACTAAGGTTCATGGAGTTATTGGGAAAGCTGTGGTGGTGATGTTAGATAGTGGAGCCTCTCATAATTTCATTGCACCTACAGCAGTTGCTAAAGCAAGATTAAACTTATCCGAGAATTCTGGTATGGATGTTCTATTGGGTAATGGTTTGCAAGTCAAGGGAATGGGTCTGTGCAAGCAAGTTACCTTCTCACTGTCTGGTTTGGAGTTTATTTCTCTTGAATTGGGAAATGTGGACGTGATTTTAGAAGTCCAGGAAACTCTGGAAACCTGTCAAGTGGATTGGAAAAAACAGAATTTTTCTTTCAAATACAACGATGACTGGGTGACTTTGTATGGTGACACCAGCTTACATACCAAGAAGTTGTCTCTAAAAACACTGAAACCGAGTCAGTTGTTACCATCTAAAGGAGTTATGCTGGAGTTTGGTGGATCTCAGGTTTCAGATACAAACAAAGTGGAGACTCCTGAGTTGATATCAGAGGTGCTACAACGGTTTATCGATGTATTTGCAATCCCTACAGAGTTACTACCTGTGAGAGGTCGAGAGCATGTTATTACATTGATGAATGGACATGGTCCTATCAATGTTAGACCATATAGATACCCACAAATGCATAAGGAAGTGATGGAAAAGATGGTTCATGAAATGCTTGAGGCTGGGACGATAAGGCATAGTGTCAGCCCTTATTCCAGTCCTGTACTGTTATTCAAAAAGAAAGATGCTAGCTGGAGATTCTGTGTTGACTACATGGCATTGAACAGAGCCACAATTCCAGACAAATTTCTTATTCCAATGATTGATGAACTCTTGGATGAGTTGCATGGAGTAGTGATTTTTTTCTAAATTGGATCTACGATCTGGTTATCATCATATACGAATGAAGGAGAATGCATGATATAGAGAAGACTGCATTTAGGACACATGATGGACATTACGAATTCTTGGTGATGCCATTTGGTCTTACTAATGCACCAGCCACATTTCAGTCATTGATGAATGATCTGTTCAGCCCCTTCTTGAGGAAGTTTGTTCTAGTCTTCTTTGATGACATCTTAATATATTGTAGAAGCTTTACATAACATCGAGATCATTTGAGTGTTGTATTGAAAATTTATGCTGCACAACAACTCTATGGAAATAGAAAAATGCTTGTTTGCTCAATCTGAAGTGGATTACTTGGGTCACATCATATCAATTGATGGTGTAGCAACTGATCCTAAGAAGACTGAAGCAATGTCTAAATGGCCCACACCAAAGACTGTAAAAGCATTAAGAGGTTTTCTGGGTTTGACAGGTTACTACAAGAGATTTGTAAAGGGTTATAGTAACTTGGCAAAGCCATTGACTGAGCTTCTGAAGAGAGATAAGTTTCAGTGGTCAAGTGAAGCTCAACTAGCATTTGACATGTTAAAGGAAGCAATGATCTCTGCTCTGGTACTAACTCGGCCTGATCTTTCAGAAATGTTTGTAGTGGAAACAGATGCTTCAGGGTTTGGATTAGGTGTTGTACTAATGCAAAGACAGAAACCTGTGGCTAGGGATGTTGTCAAGGGTTTAAAACGTCTGGGCTAACCCGGCCTTGTGTATAAAATATTAGGCCCTGGCCTTGTATTTTGCTATTTATAATAGTTGGGCTTGTCCAGGGCTAAGCTCGTTTGTTACAGGGTTTAATTATTAGCCCTAGCAAAAGTTACCATTTTTTCTGTTTTAACAAAACGTCATCGTTTATTGATAGGGTTTATGCGAAATAAGACTCGTCTTCTTCCTTTCTCTTCGTTGTCGACTTATCGAGCTCACCGGAGAGTGAAAGCCGATTCATCTCTACCCGTATCAGAACCGCTTCCTCCGGCGGTCGTTCAGCTAGCGCTTCCGTCACTGCTTATCTCTTTACAGATTTGCAGGAGCTCAAGGATCAAGTTAGGATCAATTGATTCTCCGATTTCGTGATGATTTCGATTTTGGGTCTTTAATCGAAATGAAATCTGTTCAATTTTGATTCCTTTTCCAATTGGGTCCATGTTCTTTTGATTAGATTTAGGAATATTAGATTTTTTTTTATTTCCGTCGATAGGGTTTTGCTAGTCGTGATGCCTTCTACAGATCTATATATGATTTCGTTTCTTCATTGTAGAAGAAAGAAGAGATTTGATTTTGATTAAGCTGCATTTTGACGATGAAACCCATTTTCTTCTTCGTCTTGTTGCTGTTTGGTCTCTTAAAGTCAAGCGACATTGCTTGATTTTAATAAGATGAACGATGAAACAAAGCTTTTTTCTTGTGTATTCTGGGTTGGTGATGATGATGATGATGATTGTGAAGTAGAAATCAAGGAATAGAGATTGGGTGAAATGTAGAGAAAGAGTCGTTAGGGGGTTTCTACGAGTTATAAAAAAATAAAAAATTCTCAAGAACGAACTGTTACAGAATTGCTTAAAAGATTAATACAGTTTACAGGGTTAGTGCAGGGATCATGGCTAATTTTTTTTGTCTACACTTTACCGGGTTAGCGCAGGGCCGGGTTAGCGCAGGGCCGGGCTAACGCAGGGCCGGGCTAACGCAGGGCCCAAACCCTGCTGACAACATCCCTACCTGTGGCGTATTTCAGTTGTGGATTGATTGCTAGAGAACATCTCAAATCTGTGTATGAAAGAGAACTTATGGCAATTGTGTTGGCCATTCAAAAGTGGAAACACTATCGCTTAGGCCGTAAGTTTGTGGTTCATACGGATCAGAAAAGTTTGAAGTTTTTACTAGAGGAAAGAGAGGTCACAATGGAACATCAAAGGTGGTTGACTCGTTTGGTGGGGTATGATTTTGACATCATCTACAAACCGGGAATAGAAAACAAGGCTGCTGATGGGTTGTCGAGAAGTTTACAAGCTCCAGTAGAATCTGTTAGTGCTTCTTTATTGGCATTAACTGTCCCATCGGTCATTCAACTACACGACATTTTTAAGGAAATTGATTCAGTCCATGATTCAGAAGATTAAGAATGGAGAGTTGGTTAAAAAGGGTTATGCTGTGGTGGATGAGAAGTTATGGTATAAGAGGAGATTGGTCATTTCAGCTCAATCAGCATATATTCCTTTAATTCTGACTGAAGTGCATGAAGGTCAGTCTGGGGGACACTCTGGAGTTCTTAAAACATTGAAGAGAGTACATCAATCTTTTCAGTGGGAGGGTATGAGAACAACTATTCAGAAATTTGTCTTGGAATGCAAGATTTGTCAGACATGTCTCCGAATGCAAGATTTGTCAGACACACAAAGAAAGTAAGCTAAGCGAATGAATAAAATCAAGGCTGTAAACTAACCTAAGCGTTGGGCTTAAGGGTATTCGCAGGGATTCATGGCTAAAACGATGTGAAAATAAATGATAAAGGTAACCAACTACGAAAATTCTTGAACTCGAATCACGAATGTATGATTAGGTCACTCCCGTGATCTTAACCAACTGTTACTGACCAACTCGACTAGTAGCTTTCGTCTCTGGCCGCAAAGGAGGTAACGCATTATTTCGTTTAGGATTCGTCATCGCTCACAATACTCTATAAGTAGCTTTCATCTCTTATAGCGAAATTGCTCGTTTCATTCTAGTTCAAGCAATTAGAAAACACTCCCGCGAATCTAATTCAACCTAGGATCAGACTCTAAGTGGAACAAAGAATCATGCATTAACGAATAAGAATAAACGAAGAACTCATAGAAGATTAGAAACCCTAAATCAAATAACTCATCGAATTAAACCATGAAATACCCTTTGAAAAATCCCTTTAACCCAACTTAGGAACTACTCCGCCACGACCATGCAAGAAAAAATCAAGGTTCTGAATTGCTTAATCAATAGATAAGAAATCAAACGAGAGGGTTCAAGGGAAATCCCTATCTCCCTAAACAAAGAACAAAGAACAAGAGCAAAAGTTTGGTGCAAAACTAGTCTAAAAGTGTAACAAGAGGGGGGCTACGAAATTATGTCTTAAAACACATATTTATAGGTCTTCCACTCTTGATTTGGCTGACCGTAGGGTTTAGTTGAAGAGAAACCAAAGGGGGTTGGAGATGGGCTTTGAAATAAATGGTCTTGGGCCGTTTCTGCTTCACCAATGGTGCGAGGCTTGGACCCGCGGCCAAAGGGTGTTTCGCCGCGGCTGGAGAGCTTTGACCAGTGGCCAAGATTTTCTTCGCTGCGTCCAGAAGGTTTGGACCCGCGGTGGTTGGCCTATGATGTTGAAACTTCAATTCTTCTCTTGCTTCTTTTGCAAGACTGCATAATGTGCGTTCAGTCAATTAGATGTATCTTGAGATCTAACTGTTGTATTATCTTGAAACCAACTGGGTATGAAAGGTGGTTCTCCATTCTATCTTTTATTCAAATTTGGGCGAGATCCGACGGTGAGAAGATCTCCATTGGATGTCAAACTTCTGACGATATGAAATTGTCCAAAATCCGGGTTTTCTCCAATTTGCGTCGTTTTGCCTAAGGAACCTGAAAAGAGTCTTGAAACTAAAAATATGCGAATACTACGATAAAAGCATGTAAAAGCAAATGAAACACTTATTATAGTGTTCTATAATAAATGGTAAAATGGGTAAAAATACAGTGTTATCACACCTCCAGACTTAAACTTTGTTTGTCCTCAAACAAGACAAAACTTAAGCTTGGAAATGATCAAACAAAAATCATAGGGAACTAGAAATCTTGGAGACCGTCCTTCTAAACCATAACCATCGAACTACATCAAACGCAACCTAGCCTACAAAATTCTCACTAGAAGTTTTTGTAACACTAGTCCACGATATCCGTCATGTGAAATATAAACTTTCAAAATCCAAAAATCAGGTCAACTAGCTCTCTAAATTCATTAAGTGCAAACGTGAACTTCTCATTAAAAGGGATCCAACCAAGACAATCGATGCTAGGTATTAAAGGCATTTAGAGGTGAGGTTAAGAGTGTTTCGGGTTACTGTAATTTCACCGGAGGGTGCGAGATACTATTCAAAACAGCAAGAGAGGAAGAACCTATTGATATCCACAGCTTCCAGTCACTTTTTCTTACGTAAAAATGTTGCACTTCCTCCTTCTTCCGAAAACAGAAGTTTTCTATCATTCCCCCAGAATTAGAATTTTATGTGGGCTCGGAATGACAGATTTCTCACAAACGAACCATGGATGCCTCATAAGTATTTTGACCAACCTAGACTCTTTTTATACTTTTGTTTCCTTTCCCTTTCAATTATTTTTGATTTTTTTTTTTTTTTTGAAAGGGGGAAACACCTTTTATTGAGATAGAGTCTTAGGGGAATGAAAAGTTACCATGATTTTTGAGTTTTTCCAAGGCATAACCAACCTCTCGTCTTTGTTGAATTCACTTCCACCAATCGGGTATTGTCTTCGTCTTTAGTGACTGAGAACTGTGTCGTTCCTCCCTCTCCGGCGTTTTTGCACATATCTGCACATAGGACACAAAGAGAGTTGCATGAGGTTTGAAAAATGGTTAAGTTTCGGGTGGGATACCAACTAAAGATGAGCTGGCCATTCATGTACGACAAAGAGTGGTAAAAGGTAAAAGAACGTCATGAATGTATGATTCATTATCTTTGCCTAAGCCTTTGATGAGAAAATTAAGTCAAGATTAAGTCCAAATAAAATAGAGCTAGTATATTCCATCATAGAGAATCTCTACGATCTAAATTCCTCTAGGGATTTCGCATTAACAAAAACTCTAGCTACCGCCTAGTCTATAACCAAATTACGCAAGAGCATGTTACTAGGAAATAGCATAGAAGCACATTGGTCAGTATTCGTCATGGATTTCATCATTCTCTCAAAACGTATTCTACTTTATTGAAAAACATGAAAAATCTTGAAATTTTTATTTTTATTTTTATTTTATTTTAAAGAAAGCGTGAAAAATGCAAAATGCAAAGACTCATGAAAGAAAATGGTGGTTAGTAAGGGATGAAATCCTCCCCCAGACTTAAACCACACTGTCCTCAGTGTGAAATAAATAGAGTAAGGACGAGAAATAGATGTATGTAATAATTGAAAAAGTTTTAGGGAAAAATAAAACTTACCTAGATGCGGTTGGGGAATGGATGTGGGAATAGTATGGTGGTGAATGGGGGATGGTAGTTGGTGATATGGTGATGAGAATGGATGTGGGGATGTTTGGGAATGGATGGGAATTGATCGAGGATCGAACGGAGTCGATCGAGATCGTCAGGGGGCTGGCCGCGGGTCGGGCCTGTGCAGCCGCGGCCATTGGCAAGCTGGCCGCGGGTTGGCTAGCTGCACCCTTGGTAGAGCTTCTTTTGCGGTCAAGTACTTCCTCCCGGTTCGGGCTGGACCGAGCAGCTTCGAACCGTGTCTCCATCTTTTTGTCTTTTCGGTTTTTTGATTTTTTTGGGTTTTTTTTATCTTATAAAAAGCTGGAAAACTAAGAAAAGAAAGAAAAACTAAAAATAAAAACGTACCTAAAATGGGTTGCCTTTCATTGAACGCTTTTGTTTAAAGTCGTTTATCTTGGCGTTGGTAGCTAGATGAGCCTAGTCGTAGAATGACAGTGTCTTACGACAAGTCTTCTTTGATTTAACCTTGTAATCCTTTTATAGAACATATCACGCCATTCCCACTCGAGATTTCTGTCATAAAGTCCGAGATGGTGATCTCCTCCGAGATTGATATGCTCAAATTAATACCCTAAAAGTACTAAAGCAGTTGTCGTAGTATAGTTAGGGGTCGAACACAAGAACTCCAGAATTCACACAATAGATTATGTAGATTAGAATCAAGCTAAACCAGAAAGATGTAAATTAAAGCAGTGCGTAAAGTAAATAAGTTGTGAATCAATGGGAAAGAAGATAGGCTCAGGGTATTTCTCAGGAATTCAATGAATGTAGNACCTATATCATGGCTTAAAAGGGGTAAAAACCATGATATATCAGAGATCACAATGGAAAATCAAATTTGGAGCTTCCTTGGAGTATGCTTCTTCTTCTTCGATATTCTCGGATGGTAGAGCCATGTTGCAAGATGCATAGATGGTAGGCTCTAGATCAGTTTGTGTCTTGGTTGGAGCTTGAGTGCTGATGGAGAAGAAGTCTTGCTCGAGGAAGTAGGATCGGGATGCAAAACGTCGAAGTTGAGATGAACAGGGGCTGGCCGCGTGTGGAGGAGGCGGAGCCGCGGCAAAAGGAGGTTTGGCTGCGGGTCGGTGACGTTCAACCGCGGCAGAAGAAGGGGTGGCCATGGGTGGAGGAGGCGTGACCGCGGTGGAAGTGTCTCGGGCATATTTGCTCGGTTCGTCATCTCCTTCGTCTCCAATGATGTTTTCTGGTCCTAGGGAAATACTTGGCTTCTCCTTAACTTCATTTAAGACTCCATCACATCCCATATGAGCAAGTGTACAGTGTGCATCAAAAGAGATCATTTCGCACATCAAGATTCTCGGTTTGATGTTTTTCTCAAGTGTGACAGGTGCATCTTCTTCTAGAGCGTTTTCAACGTTCTTTGTAGCTCCTCCAGGGTCTAAGAGTGGTTCATCACCGCTGCATGTGTTCATAAAATGAGAATCACGAAATTCTATTACCTTGATCGAGCATGGAACAACAAATTTTTTGGGATCCTTCTCCTTAGAAAGCGTCTTCAATGGTTGCTCGGATGCATCCGTTAGTGTCTCATCCTTCACGAGGTCTGCCTCACGCTCAACATGGTGAGGAGTAGGAGTAGAAACAGGTCCTTCTTCTCCTTGATGTACTTCTTTGATGACATGAGTTTGAGAATCCAAGGGACTTTCATTTGATGACTCCTTCATAACCAATTTGATTACGGGTTCTCCATCGAGTTCAGAAACTACGTAGTGCCCCTCATCTTCGTGCATAATTTCGTTAAGTTCTTGAAGAATACCGTTCATCTTGGCGTTGGAAACCATCCACATCTCATCATATTCATCCGAATATTTTGTTAGCGCGGATGTAAGCCTTTTTTGTCTTGTGTTCTCCTCAACATAGAGAGGTTTGTGGATGGCACCTTGGGCTTTGCAAGTTGAGTTGTTGTGGCTGTGGTATGAGCGAGGTTGGTAGTTGAGCCAATGGGTTTCATATTCATCATCTTGATAACAAGAATGCTCGTAGTAGCCATCTCGCTCTAGAGGCGAGTACATGTTTCAAAGCCTGAAACGAAGAAAAACAAAAACAAAAATTAAAAAGAAAAAGTTTATCTTAGAGTCGATTTACTAACCTCTAAAGCGTGGCAGAACAAGTAGCGATTGCCTCCTCGGCAACGGCGCCAAAAACTTGATGCGGTCGGATTGTTCTCCGAAACTTCATGTTTTAAATTTGTATACCTTAAAGCTCTGCAAGTGCACAGACGTGTGTTGTAGTACTTTAGGTATCAATCCACAGGGAGGAAAAGCTGCTCTGCGAAACCTTAGAAAAAGAGTTAGCAAGGAAACCTAAGACGAGAATAAGTTTTATGGTTTTTCCACGAATTCGAAACTAGGAAATCTAAACTAAACTAAACTAAGCGAGAAAATAACAAAAGCGAACGAGACTAAACTAAACTAAACTAAGCGAATAAATAAAACTAATCTAAACTAGAAAGTGAAGAAGATAGCAAGCTAAGCGAATGAATAAAATTGAGGTTGTAAACTATTAAACTAAGAGTTGGGCTTAAGGGTATTCGCAGGGATTCATGGCTAAAACGATGTTAAAATAAATGATAAAGGTAATCGACTACGAAAATTCTTGAACTCGAATCACGAATGTATGATTAGGTCACTCCCGTGATCTTAACCAACTGTTACCGACCAACTCGACCAGTAGCTTTCGTCTCTGGCCGCGAAGGAGGTAACGCATTATTTCGTTTAGGATTCGTCATCGCTCACAATACTCTATAAGTAGCTTTCGTCTCTTATAGCGAAATTGCTCGTTTCATTCTAGTTCAAGCAATTAGAAAACACTCCCGCGAATCTAATTCAACCTAGGATCAGACTCTAAGTGGAACAAAGAATCATGCATTAACGAATAAGAATAAACGAAGAACTCATAGAAGATTAGAAACCCTAAATCAAATAACTCATCAAATTAAACCATGAAATACCCTTTAAAAAATCCCTTTAAACCCAACTTGGGAACTACTCAGCCATGACCATGCAAGACAAATCAAGGTTCTGAATTGCATAATCAATAGATAAGAAATCAAACGAGATGGTTCAAGGGAAATCCCTATCTCCCTAAACAAAGAACAAATAACAAGAGCAAAAGTTTGGTGCAAAACTAGTCTAAATGTGTAACAAGAGGGGGGCTACGAAATTCTGTCTTAAAACACATATTTATAGGTCTTCCACTCTTGATTTGGTCGACCTTAGGGTTTAGTTGAAGAGAAAACGAAGGGGCTTGGAGATGGGCTTTGAAATAAATGGTCTTGGGCCGTTTCTGCTTCACCGCTGGTGCGAGGTTGGACCCGCGGCCAAAGGGTGTTTCGCCGCGTCCAGAAGGTTTGGACCCGCGGTGGTTGGCCTATGATGTTGAAACTTCAATTTTTCTCTTGCTTCTTTCGCGAGACTGCATAACGTGCCTTCAGTCAATTGGATGTATCTTGAGATCTAACTGTTGGATTGTCTTGAAACCAGCTGGGTATGAAAGGTGGGCGTGATCGGACGGTGAAAAATTCTCCATTGAATGTCAAACTTCTGACGGTACAAAATTGTCCAAAATCCGGGTTTTCTCCAATTTGCGTCGTTTTGCCTAAGGAACCTGAAAACAGTCTTGAAACTACAAATATGCGAATACTACGATGAAAGCATGTAAAAGCAAATGAAACACTTATTAAAGTGTTCTAAAATAAATGGTAAAACGGGTAAAAATACGGTGTTATCACATTGGCATTATCGGTGAATGATGAGTTGATTGTGATGCCTGATGAGTTACTAGACATGCGCTATAATGACACTGGTGTGTTGGAAGTATTGCTTTCGTGCAAAAATTTACCCTCTCATGAAACAAGTTGGATTCTGGCGCGTGAGATTAAGGATCAATTTCCAAAATTTGATCTTGAGGGCAAGATCCTTCTTAAAGGGGGGGGGGGGGNGTATTGATAGGCCTTGGAATGTATACGTCAAGCGAGGAAAGAAGAATAATGAGAAGAGATTGACTAAAGAAACAGAGGAGTCGCACGTGATGGGCGCGTGAGATGAGAGTGGGGAAGCTGCTAGGATAAATAAGAGTAGCTTGTACTGAATATGTATGCTTATTGGTATTGTAAAGCGTATGAGCTTGTTCTGTATTCTGTTACCATACAATATGAGTGTGTAACAGATACATTTACGATATCAATAGCAAAATGATATTTCACATTGAGTTTCTTCTTCTTCATTCAATACAAAGAGAGATTTACAGAGTGATCTTGAGAGATTTACATCACAAATCTATCATCCTTCTCCTTCTTTCCATGAGTCTACACTTGTCCAAGTTGTGGCATGACTCCAATCAAATTCTTGTGTTTGAACTTGAACTTCCAGGCCTTAAGATACTTTCTCGGTTTCTTCTTACATGTTGCCCTTAGAGACACTTGATCAAACGACTGGCGTGCCATTTTGTTGTCATTAACACTTGGTGATTGCTGAGGTCTTGCTTCGTGAGTAACCATTCCATTAATGTAGGAGATGCCTTCACTACATTACACAGCATCCCGAGGATAATACTTTCCAAGTTTCAGAATCATGAACAGGTAAATTCTGTCGGATAAGCCGACAATACGACGTTTTCAAGCTATTTTTTGGATTGACTTCTCTTTTAAGCTATAGAAATAAATTTTCTTCGTTTGTTTTAAAAGTGATTCTCATTGATGTTTAGGAATGGAAGTTAACAGAGTATATATAAGCAAGGAAACGTGAGCTATATAGATCCCTATGCGGTTACTTTCGCTATTACGTGAGAAGATAAGAAGGCATAATTATTATCTTAATTACCTTTTTAAGAGATTTTTATTGTTATGTATTACACATGACAGGTTGTGATAGGTATTAAATTGCTGAGTTGTCAATCCCGAGAGAGTTCCCTTCACTCTTTATATATTAGATGGTAAAGGTTTGAATAAGGTGAAAATAAAGCTAGAAGGACTTCAAGTCAAGAATCATAGTCTAAATCCTTTTTTATAGTTTCTTTGTGTATTCTTATGATCGTAAAGGTTTGAATAAAGATAAATAATGAATATTGTTAATACCAGAAGATGGGAGGAGTGAGGATATGAGGAGCAGGTTAAAGTCAATTTCATTGTTGTTGTAGCGAATTTGGAAGTCTTTATGGATGTGGATGCTTCATGGTTGGCAGATTCCGATTCTAAAATCCACACTCAAGAATTTGAAGTGATTTGTAAATAGAGAAAAGATGAGCAAGAATTTCAGAATAAACAAAGATGTAAATTAGACGAGATTCGACGAATTGGATTTGTATTGATCAAAGTATAAAAATACAAGGTGTTTTAGAGAGCTCCTCGAGCGTACAAATTTTAGAAATGAGTAAAAGAGTGAATAATGAATGAAAAATGAATGATGCTAAAACTAAGACTCAAGCCTTTTATAGCCTGTTTCGTGGTCTTCAAGGATAATGATTGATTTGTTCAAATCTTCTCTGCTGAACTCCGAAGATCTTGGGAGCGTTAAACTGACAGCTCGTCTTGAGCTCGTAGCAAGCTCTTAGCTCGAGCTCGTAACAAGCTCTTAGCTCGAGCTCGTAACAAGCTCTTAGCTCGAGCTCCTAGCTCTTTGCTTGAGCTCGTAGCTCTTAACAAGCTCTTAGCCCGAGCTCGTAGCTCTTAGAAAGCTCGTTGGCAGGCTGACAACTTATAGCTCGCCACGTCAGTATGTGATCGTACATGCTTTATTAGGACTGATGAGTCTTTTATGTTAGTTTTAACATATGATTTTAGTTAGACTTTTGTGGGCAGGATTTAGTGCTAAATCCAACACCAACAATTGCCCCCTCCAGCCCTTCAAGCAAGGTATCGAGCTTGAAGAGCGTGAAATGCTTTGAAAAGAGCGCGATTTTCCATTCTTTCTTTTTGTTTGTCTAGATTGTTTTGAGGCATAAATGTCTTTGCGTTTGATGATAACATCTTTTATCTTTTTGTATCGTTCGAATCGAGCTGTTAGCTCCGGGATGAGGTAATTGTGTGATAGTGGACTTTTTCACGGTCCGCACAATTACCCACTGTGCACAATGCCTCAATCTAATGGCATGTCATTGCAGCACTTAGGGATCGAATCCACAGGGAAATAAGAACGACACACTAAGAATACAGGACGCTATCTAATCTAAGCGATAATTGGGGTTGGGTTTTTATTGAACGAATCGAAACATACAAAAACAGAGAAATAAACAAGTAACGAAAGCTAAACATGTTTAATATCAAATTTAAACAAACAAATTCTCGGGTAAAGCAATCGACTCGGGTGATTCTCAATCTATTCTAGACATTCAAACATTCAATTAATTTCCTCCTTAGGCCTTAGATCACTACTTAAGATTAATCCATGTCAATGGTATTAACCCCTTTCTTAGTCATCAATCGTCATAAACTTCCGTTCGCGATTCTATGACTAACAAGCAATAAGAACACGTCTAATTAACCACAATTCACCCTAGACATCAATTTTCCGTTGGCTAAGATATGAAAAGCACTCATTGAATTCATTGGGGAATTTCATCGAACACTTTCCGGACATGAAATTCCCTAGAGTTCTAAATCAACTTTGTCAAGGTTAATCTAGCAATAAGAACACTCAATGAGAAAGGAAATCAAGTAATCTACCTCTTAAACATCAAGAACAAACCTAAAATCACCCTAATCTACTTTACCCAAGAATCCTAATAGAGCTACTCACACATGGCTAAATCACAAATATAAACCGTACAAAAGAAAGACATAGTGAAAATAAGAAGATTGATGGAAGAAAAGTAAGGAAATCTTCACTAAAATGGTGTAGATCTTCAATAATCCATGAACAAAAATGATAAGAGAGAATAAGAAGACTTTAAACAGTAAAAAGGAGCTAAAGAGGACTAATTTTCGTCTATGGAGAGTTGTTGAGACTCCACCACTAAGTGTTGATTATATACAAAAGTGGAGGGACCCAAAGTCAAGCCAAAAGTCTTAAACACAATTTTATCATTCTATCGGTTTGTTTTATCGGCCATATGGCCGATAAAACCATCATCAGTGAGGCTTCATGCTCAGATGCATCCTCCTTCGCGGCAGAGTTGATATGTGTCCACTAAATCGGCCATAACGCTTGACCCACAGCTCATAATGACATGAGACCACTCTCATTGGAAAGCTAACTCAATTTATGACAGTTTTGATGAAGAGCTCGAAAGCTAAATCCAAAGGGAAGACTTCCATACGAGTCGATCTTCCAGACACATATTCTCGATGCTTGATCTTTGATTCTATCGGCCACATCCTATCGGTCACTTAGCCGATACAAACTCCCACAGGAACTGGTACTCTTCAACACTAGGTGAACCATTTTATCGGTCCTCTTTATCGGCCATATGGCCGATAAGATTGCTTGACAGGAGCGACGTCGTGGAAAACTTCATTTTATGATTCTATCGGCCCGTCTTATCGGCCATATGGCCGATAGAATCACTTAAGAGTCTTTTTCTTCATGTTTTCCTTGCCTTTCTTGCCCCATTGACCTTCCATGATGGTTACCCACATTCCTCTAACTCCAAAAACACCTGAAAATGACTCAAACAAGCCAAAAAGAGTGCAAAGACAACCTAGGACATCTAAAATGCAATGAGACTCAATTCGACCCTAAATGCATGAAAACATCTCAAAAACTATACAAAGTGAGATTAAAACATATGAAAACAAAGCCTTAAAACAAGTAAAATATGGTGTTATCATTGTGATTGTTTTTAGTTCGGGACGAGAGTCCGGACTGTTGTTCGAAATGTATCAAATTCGTCGAGCTTTCAAATGATCGTCTTGCGATCGGCTCTTTGTTATGTTCGCGGTGCGTTTATAGTTCGGATCGAGAGATCGATCCGGACCGCTTGCTCGAAGTATATCGAACTCAACAAGGTTTTGTTTGATCATTTGATGATCGACTCGTCATTTTGTTTTGCGGCGCCTTTCTGCCTTAAATAATTTTGATGTCGTACTCGCCGAGTTCGATTACCCATTTAGCTAGTCGTCCTGATTATCTGGGACTGTGTAAAATGGTGCATGGTGGTTTGGTGTTAGCAAGCCCGCTTCGAACTATTGTTCAAGTTCGTTTTGTTCCTCGTTGTAATTTATGAAGGAGGAAGCTCGATGTAATGCATCGTCAAGTGATATCGGGCGACGGACTGTCAGTTCTTGCTTGAATTTAGAAGAGAACCATAGTCCTTGTTTCAGAGCAGTCATTGTTGCTCGCTCATTGAGGTCGGCGATCCTAGACTTAATTTCTTTGAATCTGGTTATGTAGAATCGCAACGGTTCCTCGGGTCCTTGTTTTAAGGTCCATAGGTTAGCTTAAGTAGCCTGGGACTCCATAACCACCGAGTACTGTTTTAAGAATACCGAGATGAGTTGTGTGAAGTTATCTATAGAATTTTCTTCCAATCCTGCGAACCAGTCAAGCACGGGTCCGACTAGGTTTTCTGCAAAAAATCGGCAGTATCCTGCTTCTTTTTCTTCATCATTTAGATGAGCTTGAGCTACAGCGAGCTGAGAGGTTCTGACATGGGCTCTCGGATCAGTATTTCCTGCCTACTCTGGAAATCTGATTTTGCATGTATCTCTGATTCGTGCGTTTGCAATTCTTTTGGTAAAGGGAGTTCTACGAGTCTCCTCGATTATACGATCTATATCAGGTGCCGAGCTTGTAGACATATGGACAATAGAGTACATACGCTGGAACTCAACATTATTTCTTTCGATATATTGTTGTAGCGCTTCCATACTTGTCACACTGAGCGGATCCACACAAGGTGGTCGCGCTGTAAGGGGTTGTTGGGTAGTTCGATTTGCGAACTCCTGAGATGCGGATAACTCAGTTGGAGTTGGGACTCCGTGAGAGGAAATCATGTTGTGTATGTTGACTTCGACGTTGGAGTAGATCCAAAGGATTGCAAACTCGAGGCGAATGTTGAGGCTCCAAAGTATTGAGTTCAACATTACGCGGTAGCGGTGGTAGAGATAGTCATGGAATATCGTGAGCTACATTCTCCGTTTGATTTGAACCACTTGGGTTCGTCATTTGAGGTTGCGAGCTCGTCAGCGGACTGGATATTGGGTAAATATCAGTACGCGGGGACGTAGCGAGCTCCGTCGACGAACTGGGCTCACCCGAGATGTGCTCAAAATCAAATTGAGTTCCAGAACGAGCTCTTTTTCACGTCGTGCTCCCAATTCATTGTTCGGGTCTATATATCCTGCTTGTACAACTCGTGCGAGCTCTTGTCGGACTGCAGCCATATCTTTTTCGTTTTGAGCTAGGATAGCTCGCTGTTCATGGGCTTGTTCAGCCAGGTAGGTCAGCATCTTTCGAAATTCGGACAATGTCTTCCGCAAAAACGGTTTGAGGACATGGCGAATTAGACCGATTACAGTCAATTCGATAATTAACTCTATCGGCGGTGGGTTGCGAGCTCGTCAGCGTACTGAATACTGGGTAAATATCAATACGCGAGGACGTAACAAGCTGCGTCGATGAGCTGGGCTCAACCGGGATGTTAAACCTATTCGGAGGATTCACCCTCGGACATGCGTGATGTTGTACTACAGCGGGGTTCATGGATGTAGGACCGGTCTGGATCGGGGTGGTTACGTTCGATCCAATTGCCTGGCTCTTGGTCAAAGGGTTCGACAGATCAAGATCTGCTAAGTTCCCTGACCCGGTCTTTGATTTGGAGGGTTCCACGTTCTTTGGATCCATTTCGTTCTAACTACCTGAAATCGGGATTCAGAGTTAGAGATTCTTTGATATCTTCCCCACAGACGGCGCCAAAATGTGGATCCTAAAATCCACACTCAAGAATTTGGAGTGATTTGTAAAGGGAGAGTTACTTAACTAGCATAGAAATTAGGTAAAATGACTAGACTAGTAAACAATTCTTTTTTATTACTGAAATGTTTTTCATACCCAAAATGCCTTTCTAAGCATTTGATAACAAAAACGTAATTACATGAATGCCATTACTTTTTTTTCCACATCAACGAAAAAACTGACGTGGCGCCTACGTGGCACAAAAACTGCATACGTGTATTATGAAAGTCTGCCGCATAAATTTCTCGCTGTAGTGACGGCAGACTTACAGGACGAGCGGCTGATTTAAAATAACGGCCGACTTATTAGTTGGTCGGTTGATTTATATTCATAAGTCAGCCAGAGGTCACGGCAGACAATATGAACCTCGACCGACTTATAAATTATCGGCTGACTTAGGAGTACACGACACGGCTGATTTTTATTCTGATGACCGATTTATGAAAACTTTGGCTGACTTATTGCTATGACATGGCCGACTTATTGTTGCCCGCATGATTTATCGTTAATCCGGCTGACTTATTTGGCCGATTTATTTTGCAACGGCATACTTATGCGGGTTAATGGTGGCTGACTTATTTTAAATCAGCCGTAATAAGACCGATTTACTTAAAAGTCGGCCTAATTACGGCTGACTAATTAGCGAAAGATTAATTGCTGTAATAGTATGCTATTGACGACTGACTTATATGATGTAGTGGCTGACTTCTGTTTTCCACCTGATTTATGTGTTTTAATGGCTGATTACAGGAAACTTTATTAATTACTTAAATAGTATTTTAGTGGCGACTGACTTATAGTTTTGTTTAATGGCTGATTTATAAGTTCGTTTGATGGCATGTTTCCATGTAAGCAAAATAAAGATTACATCAGCTCTGAACACATACATTATTGGGTCTCTACATTATTAAGTTTAGACGCCGTCTTCGTCGTCGTCGTCTGTATCCTTCTTCTTCTTCATCGTTGTTCTTTATCTCCCTTCTTCATCCTTCTTCATCCTATACCAGATCTAAACTTTTGAGTGGAATATTAATGGATCCGGTGATTATTGTTTGCGGGACATGGGTTCATACAAATAGATATGTATTCAACGCCGACAAAAGAGGGTGTAGAGTTCTAGAAGTTAACGAACAAACAACCTACAACGATCTTGTACATATGGTAATGGAGGATTATGGGTTGGATACACGAATCTGTAAGATTCAGCTGAGCTACATGTTCTCTAACAAGATTTTGAAAAAAATGTCGCACGATACTCCACCGGTTTATGTCTGTAATTCTTGACAATTTCTAGGTTTTCAAACGCTAAGGAAAATCGATCAGCTACGTCTTTGTGTAGAAGTTACAGAGAATGAGGATGGCGAAGTTATTCAGAAGGAAAAAGCGGTGGACAAGATGAAACGGCCATTCAGTCATGTCTCAAAAGAGGAATTTCAAGAAGAATGTAACGAATAATACATTGGGAGTTATGAAGATGATGGTGTTTACAAAGACAAAGTTGAAGATGAAGAAGATGTGTGTAATGAAGACGAAGTTGAAGATGAAGTTGATGGCGAATTTAACATCAGATTTGATATGATTGACGACCCGAATGGTGCGTCATCGGATGATGATAACTTTAGTTTATTGCGGAAGCCTCGGAAAGAAGATGAAGATTCACCGACGTTGCCTCCTAAGAAGAGACCTCAGAATATTGCGATGAACGAATCGAAAGGATCTGATGAGTATCTCAAGTTTGAGATGGCTTCGCTAAATATCGATGTAGGACAGCGATACGAGAGAAAAAAATATTTGGAGATACGTCTGAAACTTCTTACGGTGATGGAAAGAATTGATTTTGATGTACCAATATCCAATCCGGAAACGCTCATTGTGAAGTGTTGGGTAAATGGATGTAGTCGGAGACTTCGTGCTTCTACACAAGGAAAATCCCCATAATTCTATGTTCGTATCTACGATTCGGAACACACATGTTCTGTAACTGAGCGTTCTAATCGATCCCGACAAGCAACACCGGATGTTTTAGGAGTCTTATACAGGGATTTTCTTGGTGACATTGATCCGTCAGTTCTACCTAGACATGTCGGAGTAGCTATTAATAAGCAATTTGGTATCAAGGTAATACATTCAATTTCTTGAAATTCCTCTTTATTAGTACGAAGCGGCTGACTTATACGGCTGACTTATATATATTTTTTCATGATTGTTAATAGATGGATTACTGGAAGTCCCATAAGATGTTAAGATTTGCAAGGCAGATCGATTTGGGGACTCCTGAGAAGGGGTTTGAAGACTTACCTTCTTACCTCCACATGATAAAAAGGGCAAATCCGGGTACAATTACGCGTCTTCATCTTGATGATTGCGGAAGATTCAAGTATTTGTTCATTGCATTTGGTGCGACCTTGAATGGATTTCCTTTTATGCGTAAAGTAGTCGTTGTTGATGGTACATTTCTCCATGGAAAATACAAAGAGACACTACTTACAGCAGCATCTCAGGATGGTAATTTTCAGATTTTCCCAATAGCGTTCGGTGTGGTTGACACTGAAAATGATGATTCTTGGCAATGGTTTTTTACGCAATTGAAAATGGTTATTCCTGATGAGAAGGGTCTTGCGATCATCTCGGATAGACATAAGTCAATTGGGAAAGCAATTGGGAATGTGTATCCGTTGGCGGCTCGTGGAATTTGCACGTACCATTTATATAAGAACATTTTGGTACTGTTCAAAGGTGGTAGTTTGTTCCATATGGTGAAGAAAGCTGCAAAGTGTTATACAAGAGCTGAATTTGATGACGTCTTTGATGAGATTGAGGCGTGTAATCCTGAACTTCATGGCTACCTCCAAAGAGCGGATGTTAGAATGTGGTCACGTGTTCATTTCCCGGGCGATAGATATAATTTGATGACAACAAATATAGCGGAATCAATGAACAAAGTTCTTTCAAATGCTAGAAGTTTCTCAATTGTTCGACTCTTAGAATCGATAAGGTCAATGATGATGAGATGGTTTGCTAAGCGGCGAGAAGATGCAAGGACGATGAAAACAACGCTTACCCGTGGTGTTGAAAAATTGTTGGAGGTAATTACGTTACATAGATCAGCAAGAAAAAATTGATGGCTGACTTAGTGATATTTGATGGCTGACTTAGTGATATATGATGGCTGACTTAGTGATATTTGATGGCTGACTTATTGATATTTGATGGCTGACTTATTGATATTTGATGACTGGCTTAGTGATATTTGATGGCTGACTTATTAAAATTTATTGATAACAGGTCCGTGTGACTGGTGCCAAACTTGCGACGGTACAATTGATTGATTCTTATCATGCACAAGTTATATGCGGATCATCATTGCATGTTGTGAATTTGGATACGAGAAGATGCACTTGCCGTCGTTTCGACATCGAGAAATTACCTTGCGTACATGTAATCGCAGCTGCCGAGACGAGGAATGTTTCTCGTATCTCACTGTGTAACCCATACTATTACCGGGATTATTTGGTTAACGCCTATGCTGCTTCAGTTATGCCTGTAGATTCGACGCTCCGTGTTCCAGAACATGTAGCTGAACAAGTGTGCATCCCCCAGTTGTTCGTCAACAACCTGGAAGACCTAAGAACTCAAGATTTAAATCTTGTTTGGAAAAGGCAAGTGAGAATAAACGCCCTAGAAAGCAACACACTGTTCTCGTTGTAATCAGGTTGGGCATAATGCCAAAACTTGTAAAACTTAAAAATATACTTGTATGATAAGTCGGCCGTAATAGATGACAAATCAGCCATGAAGCTGTATGAATGTGTTGGAAACCAAAAAAGATGAAAAAATTTGAATTTGCAAAAGAACGAGCAAAAATTAAACAAAAAAATTTGAATTTTCGATCGATTTGAATTATAATTCAATTTGGGCGTGAATATCGACGAAATTGAAGTTCTCCACCTACACTTTTTGTAATCTCGAGACACCACGTGAATCCCCATGTTTCTCTCGTAAATCAGCCATAACGGTGTTTGGTATGGTTCGTAAATCAGCCATACCTCAAATCGGTCAGTTGTAAATCAGCCATACCTCAAGTCGGTCAGTTGTAAATCATAGATTGCTGGTGAAGGAACCAGACCCTTCATCATACACGTCAATCCATCGTTTCCAATAAGCGGATACGGTGGTGGTGGCGGAAACTTTTTCTTCGACGGAGTACCACCTTCATCTAGTTTCATAACAACACCATGAATCGCGTCTAGTGCATTTCCCAGTAATGCATGCCTAAGCATGTCCTCTTCATTGTCAAATCCATCAGATTCAGTTGCTAACTGGTTCTCTTCTTCCATAATTTGATCGGTTATATCAACCACTGATTTCTCTTCTGCCTCTTTCTTCTCATTGATTTCCGCCTCATTCTTCCCATTGGTTTTCTTCTTCTTCTCAGCTTTCTGAAACTCCTTATCCATATTGCGGATCGGCTGTATAAAGTAAAGAAAATAAATTAAAGGATTTGTATTGATTAAGAAATTATTTCGGGCATTTTTTAACTTACTGGACTAGTGACCTCCAATTGATCTTTCCAAATCTTTGAGTTGCCATCTTTAGACATGGATTGGTTTATTTCACCAGTTACTATGCGCTCTTTCATCTCCTTTAATACTTTCTCTAACGTCCCAACTCTGTCTTCAACAGAAGTTATTCTATGACCATACCTTTCGTCAACTTTTGTCTCAAGCCTACTTTCTATACCTCCAACCATCCCGCCAATATTTTTCTCCATATTCTCAAACCTTGTGAATAGTTTCTCCACCAGTTGCAGAAGGCCAGTGACATACACATTATTGTCGAAATCTTGTGAGTCATCCTTCTCATCTGCTAGTTTTTCACTAACATCATCCTTTTTCTTCTTTTTCTTCTTCTCCACTTCTTCCCCACCAGCTACATGACTTTCTTTCATTTTGTGTTTCTTAGACTCTTTGACATCCCAATAACCTTGAACAAACTTATCTTGAAGTATGTCGACTATCAAGTTATGGAGTTCTACGTCATCATCTTTACAGTTATCTTCACCTTCCCACTTAGGATATATCTCATCCTCCGACTTCATAATCATCTTCCTAACACGGACCATCAAACATTGATAAGTCAGCCATCAAAATATCAATAAATCAGCCATCAAATAACAATAAGTCAGCCATCAAAATATCAATAAATCAGCCATCAAATATCACTAAGTCAGCCATCAAAATACCAATAAGTCAGCAAGAAAATACGTGGCCATGCTTTGCAATCTCCTGACTAATGACCGATTCTAAACTTGAACGCATACGGACTCCACCCCATCGAAGGAATGGTACTTCATTGGGATCTCTTATTCTCCCAAAACGCTCTCCAAACACCTTAATTGATTCATATGCCCAAAACAGTAGCACGTGCACGCAACCGTTAAAAGTGTATGAATTTCCTTCATACTGAACAATCTTAACACCGTCAATGAGACATTGAAATGCAACCCGACCCCATGGATAATTCTGAATGTCTTCATCTTTGAAGACTCTTTTTGCACTTTCTAGAGGTAGTCTATAATTATGATGTAACCCATGAATTCCCATGTGTAGAATACATAACAACCCCAACATTTTCCGTTTTTCAAGACTCCATGGATGACACGTAGCTAATACCAAAGCCAGTTCATCATACTTTGGTCCAACCTTTATCGGAACACCCAACTCTGCCCAGAAATATGTGTATTCAGCTTCACACCTTTCAGTTGGCAGCGGATCTGTGTTTAGACCCGTAATCTCAGCAAATTCGTGCAAACTAAACCTGATTGGTTGACCACCGATAACTGACCAAATCTCAGTCTCATTCTTTACAGCCAACTGACGGGTGAGTAGATAATGTACAGTCTTAGCAGACCACACGTAATCGCTATCAACTAGCTTAGCCAGTAGTCCAACAGGTAACTTCTTTATTTCATCCCACGCATCTTTTCCTATTAATTCTCTAACGAGAGTAAAATTGCCCAGCTGACAATTGTGATTGATGCTTCTATTCTGCAAAGGAGATTTCCCTTCTTCATAACGTTTAGGCGGGTACTTCTTTGTTCCATTAGAAGTATCCATCTGTTCATAAAAACATAATCAACCATCATATAAACATAAATCAGCCATCATATAAACATAAATCAGCCGTCATATAAACATAAATCAGCCATCATATAAACATAAATCATCCATCATATAAACATAAATCAGCCATCAAATAAACATAAATAAGCCATCAAATAAACATAAATCAGCTGTCAAGTGTCCATAAATCAGCCATCAGTGTAAAATCATCAGACACGGGTTTTGAAATTAAAGGCCCTAATATGGCCGGAATATGGCCGGAATATGGAAAATTAACTGAAAAACCCGCAAAATCGTTGACTTATAGTAGTTTGTTTCCCAATTTCAAATGATGAAAATCCTTTGAACCTTCGAAAAGGGTGCTTAGGTGGTTTTCTTAATAGACGGAATGCGACTGCGGCGAGGCGGACGAGACTGCCGGCAGTTCTGAAAAGACGAACAGGCAACACCGGCGGTTCGAAAATTACCCAGAGAGGGTTTTTTCCGGTTAGTTATGAGAATGAGTAATTAGTGATTAGAAAAAACTGAATCGTCATATTAGTAATTAGAAGAAATTGAATCGTCATATTAATTAATAATAAATCTCACTTCAAGACATTAATATCACAAAAACTGAATCGTCATCTTTCCTCTATTTGTCGTCTATTTATCGACAACGTTCGTCGAATCTCGTCTAATTTACATCGTTGTAAATAGAGGAAAGATGGGCAAGAATCTCGGAATAAGCACAACGATGTAAATTAGACGAGATTCGACGAATTGGATTTGTATTGATCAAAGTATAAGAATACAAGGTGTTTTAGAGAGCTCATGGAGCGTACAAGTCTAGAAATTAGTAAAATAGTGAATAATGAATGAAAAATGAATGATGCTAAAACTAAGACTCATGTCCTTTTATAGCTTGTCACGTGATGGGTACGCTATGCGTATTTCGAGCTAACGTACTTGGTCGTTCCGCGTGCTTCGGGCTAATGTGCTTCGCCGACTCCCGAGGATCTCGGGGTCTTCAAGGATAATGATTGACTTGTTCAAATCTTCTCTGCTGAACTCCAAAGATCTCAGGATCGTTAAGCTGACAACTCGTCTCGAGTCCGTAGCAAGCTCTTAGCTTGAGCTCGTAGCAAGCTCTTAGATCGAGCTCGTAACAAGCTCTTAGCTCGAGCTCGTAACAAGCTATTAGCTCGAGCTCCTAGCTCTTTGCTCGAGCTCGTAGCTCTTAGCAAGCTCTTTGCTCAAGCTCATAGCTCTTAGCAAGCTCTTAGCCCGAGTCATAGCTCTTAGCAAGCTCGTTGGCAGGCTGACAACTTGTAGCTCGCCACGTCAGTATGTGATCGTACAGGCCTTATTAGGACTGGTGAGACTTTTTTAATAGTTTTAACATATGATTTTAGTTAGACTTTTGTGGGCAGGATTTAGTGCTAAATCCAACAACAACAAAAACCGTAATATAAGCCATCAAGGAACCATATTCTTAACCCCGACTTCGGAACTCCACATCAGAGATTTCCGGACTAAGAGGAAGCAACCTCAAGGCTTCTTTCTCGGTTTGCAAGACGACAAGGTAATCAATGTACATATCTACTAGCAAAGAAGGCCTACTAATTTCATATTACTATGCTATTTTAGATTATAGTACTCTATTATGTCTGCGTCCACTGGTGGATCACGATAAACTATTTGTTAATTTGTGAGTTATTTTAAATTTTAGAGTAAAAGAAGAAAAAAATAGGTTTGAAAGCACTCGATTTACAAATCATGTTCATGTTCTTATGCCAAACCAGCTTCAAAAGTAAATTCCTACAGTCTCGAACCTACTTATGGGCAGGTTCCTTGCGAACGGCTTCACCGTAGATTGGGATCAGCTAATCGATCTACTAACCAACTCAAACTTCGATCGGCTACAACTTTTCACTCTCTAGTACGCATTTCAAGCGACTATCTATCACATATGGCGTGAAAGAAACGGAAAACGACATGGTGAGCCTCTCACTCCTCGAGCCCGGCTTATCAAAATCATCGACAAAAACATATGAAATCGCTTCAGCTCCATCCACAACAGAGGAGACCACACATACGACGACGGCCACAACTTATGGTTTGTTACTCGCATCCTATTAGAATTAGAAAAATATGGAAAATGATTCTTCATTAATTGAAATTTAATTAAAGTGTTGCTTATATACAAGTATAAAGTTGTAACTAACTATATAACATTAGTGAGTATTTACATGTGAATGTATACTCTATTAGTCCCCCTCAAGATGGCGTCATTAAGTTGTGAAGACCCATCTTGGACATAAGTCGACGACCAACTGGTTTTCAAATTTAACATGAAACGTTTTTAACAAACCAGTTTCAATCTTCTCCCTTACTGAATGACAGTCAGCTTTGATGTGCTTCGTGCTCTAAAGGAAAACTAGATTCTTTGCGATATGCAGAGCTGCGGTACTATCACAGTATAAGACTGGAGGAGAAGGAGAAGGGCTTCCCAAATCACTGATCATCCAAGATAACCAAATGATCTCATCAGTCGTATAAGACATGGCCCTATATTCGGCTTCAGCAGAGGACTTAGAAACAACCTGTTGCTTCTTTGATTTTCATGAGACAAGAGACTGGCCAATGAAGATGCAAAAGCCAGTGACAGATTTTCTTGTATCAGGACACTGTGCCCAATCTGAATTACAAAAGGCTTTGATCTGGAAATCATCATCAGAAGGATAGAATAAACTTTGACAAGTAGTCCCTTTCAAGTAATGCAGAACTCTGTGAGCAGCGTGAAGATGAGATTTTCGTGGAGCTGATGAAAACTGGCATAATTTGTTGACGGCAAAGGATATATCAGGTAGGGGGATGGTCAGATACATGAGCTTCCCAACCAATCTTCTATAGACTTCTGCTTGGTAACAGTTCACTAGTTTTTGCTGAGAGTTTGTTGCATGGATCCATAGGAACATATGATGGTGTACAACCTGTGAGACCACTGTCCCGGAGCAGTTCCAACATATATTTATGTTGCCCAATGGAGATTCCATAAGCAGAACATGCAATCTCAAGCCCTAAGAAATACTTCAATTCACCTAAATCACAAAGCTTGAAGCATCCTCTAAGATTTGTCACAAAAAAGAGACATCATCATCATTATTGATGGCTATGATAATGTCATCAACATATACTAGAATAATGATGAAATCTGTAGAGGTAACACTGAGAAACAGAGTGTGATCACCATTAATTTTCTGAAATCCAAGCTTAACAAGAGCAGATGAGAATTTGAGGATCCACTGTCTCGATGCTTGTTTTAAGCCATATATGGATTTCTTCAGTTTGAGAACTGGATTGATGGGAAGAGAGTCCCCTTTTCTTTCAGAATATCCAGGAGGCAAATCCATATATATTTCTTCTGTCAAATCTCCATTCAAGAAGGCATTACTAATATTAAGTTGATGAAGTGTCCACCTTCTCTTAGCCGTAAGAGCAAGAAGCATCTTGACTGTTACCATTTTTGCAACAAGAGAGAAGCATCTTGTTGAGTGTAGCCTTTAGCTACCAATCTGGCTTTGTGTCTCTCTAGACTACCATATGAATGAAGCTTCAATTTGAAAACCCATTTACAACCGACTATATTCTTTCCTTCATGCAGTGAGCAAACTTCCCATGAATCAAGGCCTTCTAAAGAACTAAACTCCTCATCCACAACTTTACACCACTCCTTGGACTTCTTTGCCTTAGTGAAATTGTGTGGTTAAGAACAGCGAAAAATTGAGTTGATGAAAGCAAAGTGAAGATTTGAAAATTTATTGTAAGAGAGATATGCCGAGAGAGGATATAAAGAAGAAAGATTGCACTGATAGTCATGTAAGTAAGAAGGGATTTTACGATTTCTATGTGATAAAATTGCCAAAGGCAACCTTTCATCAGAAGATGATTGCACAAAAGGCAATGTATCATCATAAGATGTTGTTGCAGAAGGCAAATAAACATCAGGAGTTACAGGACTATGAAAGAAAGCCTTTACTGTATCAGAAAGAGAATAACCAGCAAAAGGGAAAATGTTTTCATGAAAAATGACATGCATGGAAATGGAGATGTCATTAGTTTCAAGATCCATCAGTTTGTAACCTTTATAACCTGTTGTATATCCCAAGAAGACACAAAGCTTTTGCCCTTGGATCAAATTTACTTCTAGATTTTGATGAAGTACTTTTATAACAGAGGCAACCAAATGTCTTTAAATGATGATATTCATGTGTTTTGGTTGTCAGGAGTTGATATGGAGTTTTATTGTGAATGATTAGTGAAGGGAGTTTGTTGATGAGAAACACAGCAATGAGTACACAATCACCCCAATATGGAAGAGGGATATGTGATTGGAACATTAAAGCTCTAGCAACATTTAAAATGTGCTGGTGTTTTCTCTCAACAACATAGTTCTGTTCAGGAGTTTCTGGACAGGAGTGATAGGGGATGATATCATTGTCTTTGTAAAGTTTTACAAATGATAGTTCAGGAGCATTGTCAGACCTAACAGATTTGACTCTCGTTTTATATTAATTTTCAAACATAGTTAAGAAAGTTGGAAAAACATGCAACACATCAGATTTTAATTTCATCAAATAAACCCAAATTGCACGACTATGATCATCAACAATGGTGAGAAAATATCTAAATCCTTCAGGTGTTTCAACAGAAAAAGGACCCCAAACATCAATGTGCAATAAAGCAAAAGGTTCATCACTGATTTTATTAGAAACATGGAATGACAGATGTTTTTGTTTAGCTAGATGACAAACTTCACAATGAAGACTAATCTTTGTTTTATTTGCAGGTAATTGTAAAGTTTGAGAAAGTAAATCTACTTTTGAAAAAGTTTGATGACCTAGACGAACATGCCATGTGTCTACATCAACAATACTAGAACATGTTGTCTTATTACCTATCTTATTACCTGAGAAAGAAGAAGCAGGGATCAAAGAACCAGACTCCAAGACATACAGATTTGAAATGCGTCTACCCTTGTCAATCATCAATTCCAGAGTAAGCAAGAACTAGATGTAAAACTAACCATGGAATCTATATCATTTGTCAGAGAACTAACACTCAACAAGATGAATCGGAAAGAGGGAACAAACAACACATTGTTCAGAATTATTTTCTCACTAAGTGCAATTGAACCTATACCAACAATCCTCTCTGATATTCTCGAAGGTAAAGTGACAAAGGTATCAGTGAGTGGTGTTAGGTTGGAAAATAGGGAAGGAGCGTGAGAGACATGATGTGTTGCCCATGAGTCGATTATCCATGAATCAATAGAAACCATAAGATCTCCAGAAGAAAGCACAAAAGGCATGCCATAAAAAGAGTCTAGAGTGAGGAAAGTACCAGACGCTTTAGAAGCGGATGATACAACTAAAGGAAAGGCATGAAGTCCTTCTTGTGTTGATGGTATAACGATATGATTGTGAAGTTGAGTGCTAAAGTAAGCAATGAACTGTTGCATTTGATCTGGAGCGAGTGCAACAGGTGGAGAAGTCTGAACACTAGTAGTTGATTGCTGCATTTGAGGTTGAACATCATAATTCTCATAAGTAATGACCATATTTATGGAGATTTGTTGTTGTGGATTGAACTTTTGAAACTTGTTCTTTGGTTTGAAACCAAGAAGATATCCATGCTTTTTGTAGCATATGTCCACAACATGACCTAGAGCACCACAATGACAACAGACTGGCCGTGGCTTAAGTGTTGAAAGAAGCTTGAAAAGCTGTAGGTTCAACACCACTGAAAGGTTGTACTCTGGCTGATCTTTGAAAATCATCATTTTCAAGGATATTGTACACCTCTGAGAGCCTCGGCAAGCTTTTCTTCATGAGGATATGAGTTCTGATATGATCATAGCTCTCATTTAGTCTCACGAGAAAGTCAATCACTCTATTAGTCTCTCTTTCAGCAAGCAAATCTTCAATTTTTCTAGTTGAAACTTGTAGGCTTGATAGCTCTTCCCAATAAGTCTGAGTTTGGGTGTGGTAAGAAGAAAGATCCATGTTGCCTTGACGAACAGAATGTAATTGATGTCGAAGCTTTATAGTCTTGGAAGATTAGATTTATGAAAACGAGTGTGTAGATCCTTCCAAATATCAGCAGCAGATTTGAAGTACAAGATACTAGTGTATATCTTCTTTGTAACACTGTTGAGAAGCCATGACTTGACCATGATATTGCATCGACACTAGATCTTGCAATAAGGATCATTATCTTCAGGTTTGGGAATAGAACCATCTATGAAACCTATCTTGTTCTTCGCCTCTAAGCTAGTGGTCATAGCAACAATCCAGATTCCATAGTTTGTACCATTTAAGAGTTCCGAAGCGAGAACTAAACCATGATGATCTGAGCTATGGAGATGATAAGGACTATGCAGATTATCGGGAGAATCTGTTACCTCAAAGATGCGAGAAACGCAATTTTGAGTTGGAGGAGGAGAAGACCGATGATTTGCAGTGCGATTGTTAGATCCATAAGCTTCGATATGAGGAGTGGAGCTTCGAGAGCCATCGCGATGCGTTGGTGAGTCATCCTCTGGATTCGCGGTTCGATATTTTGAGATGCACTTCTGTTTCCCCATTGATGATCAAATCGGAGGTTATATTGATCGGAATTGAAGGAAAAAGATGGAAGAAGCAGAAAAATCGAAGAGTCGTGATGAGATGCGGAAACTAAAAAGGTCGAGAATCAGAGAGAATAATCGATTCAATGAGAAATGATCAATCGGAAGAATTCCGACAGATCTAGGTCAAAGAAACCGAAGAGATCGCCGGAGATCGGAGATCGAAGGTGGATGAAGAAAAGCGGTTACGGTGGAGAGCTGAGCTCACCGCTCTGATACCATATTAGAATTAGAGAAATGTGGAAAATGATTCTTGATTAATTGAAATGTAATTACAGGTGTTGCTTATCTCTATAATATTATTTAAGAATACATTTTTGAAAATGAATTTTGTTTTGTAAGTTATTACATATTATGTCATTACAAATAAGAAAAGATAATTGAAATAGAAAATGATATAATTGTCTTTTAAAATTATTGATG
>PKMM01036959.1:75355-158458 GCA_002933915.1 Eutrema heterophyllum
TTTTTTCTTAAATTTTAAAACAATTTTTAAAAAAAAATTATCCCACTAGCTATATAGCGCGGATTGAATCCCAATATTTACGAGTATAAAGCTGTAACTAACTATATAATATTAGTGAGTATTTATATGTGAATGCATACTCTATTACATCCCATAACCTCTTCACCAAAAGCTCAAGACACAACTCTTTTTAGTTTCTAATATCTAAAATGTTTCAGCCTTGACGTCATAACTATTGTAAAACAGTTTTTTTTGGTTCGAATAAATTTTAAATTCAATTCAACAAAAAAAAAAATTCATAAATTGTTTTGATTTGACTTTTGTTGGGGTTGGTCTCTATATTGAAGTCTCATTATCCAAGTGAGATTCAAATCGATAACCATAGTCGAAATTAGGACTGGACAAAATTCCAAATGTCCCTAACCCGAATCGAAATTCAAACCCGAACCCGAAAATTATTATAAAATAATCCAAATATAATATAAATTTTTATAACGAATTATCTGATCTCGAATTGAACCAAATCCAAACTTTGTAAAACTGAACAAAACTCACAAAATTCATTAAAAGAACTATTTTTTATTTAAACATATATAAAATATATTCAATATATTAAAAACTACACTGTAAATTAAAATCAGTTAAGTTTTTGTCCAAAACCGAATCAAATAGAACCAAAATATAGTTTGATCTCCAATAAAATATATTTCTAAAACCCAACAATCCCAAACCCGGAAAACCCAAGCTGAACCGAACTATAATCTAATCCTGAAGAAAACCCGATATCCGAACCGAAACGAACCGAATAACCGAATAATCGAATAATCGAATAATCCACCCTAATCCAAATCGAATTTAGCTTTGGTTTATCTCGGTTTAGTTTCTTGTATTTTTTATTTTATTTTTTTTTGGCGTCGGTTTAGTTTCTTTTTCTCAATTGAGTGTAGGGGAAAATATTGTGAGAAACAGAGAGAATATTACAAAACAAGGTAGAAAGAAAGTGGCTGTTCGATAATCCCTTATGATGCAAGAAAAGAAGCTCTTTTTAATTCGCGAACTAACTCACTAAAAATCTATCTGAAAGGCTTCGTTCCATTTTCTCGTTTTGGGGATTTCAATCGGATCTCTCTCCATTCTCGAAAATGATAGATTTCAGTCGAGTCCAAAAGGAGCTCCAAGATTGCGAGAAAGACAAGGATTCTTCGGGTATCCGGGTCTGCCCGAAATCCGATAACCTTACCCGACTCACCGGAACCATCCCTGGTCCGATCGGTACTCCTTACGAAGGCGGCACTTTTCAGATCGATATCACGATTCCAGGTCATTTCGTCTAGACCCTTTGATTAGTGATGGTGAAAGTTAGGGTATTTCACTTGATTTTGCTTCGATTGAGTTAGGGGTTTGTTGAATTTCGTGTGCGGAAAGTGAAGTTCTTCTCGATTTTGCTATTGTGTTATGCCCAGATTACTTTATTCGATTGCTGGTGAATGGGTTTAGTAGTTCATATTCTAGGGTTTATGGGTCTTATGATTCCTATAGTGTTATTTTCCATAATCAATCGTTTGTTAGTTTATCATTTTCTCAAATTGCAGAAGGGTATCCATTTGAGCCTCCAAAGATGCAATTTTCAACCAAAGTTTGGTAAGAAGATGACTCTGATTCTTATATGTCAACCACTCGAAAGTTATGTATCTGTATGTTTCTTATTGAGATAAATAAGTGAAAGAACTTAAGCCTATAGTATTACAGGTTCTGCATCTATTGTGGAGATTGAATCATTGCTATGCATATATCTTTAGTCTTGGTTATGGGGTAAATGTTTTGGCTGTATCAGATAAATTGTAATCTCTTATCTGTGGCTAGAAGTTTAATCTTTGGTATAGTTGTTTTTAGACTCTCTTTAACTTTATCTATAACATACATTTTACCATTTCAAATTCGGCTTGTGTTAGTGTATATCAATTCTCTATCGAGTCGTAAGAATATCTAGACAATGCATTGTGTGCTAATTAAGGGTCTATCTTCGTTGATTTGTCTTAATTAAAACCCAAAGGCACCCGAATATAAGTAGCCAAAGCGGGGCAATATGCTTGGATGTCTTGAAAGACCAGTGGAGTCCAGCTCTTACTTTGAAGACAGCTCTTGTTTCGGTCCAGGCATTACTCTCTGCACCAGAGCCTAAAGACCCTCAAGATGCTGTTGTAGCTGAACAGGTTCGACTACATTACCGTATTTATCTTCGGTTCTTCTCCTTTTTATGAGTCACTTTGAACCAGTCCGATCTCTCTGATGTTTACAGTACATCAAGAACTATCAAGTGTTTGTATCAACAGCTCGTTACTGGACCGAAACATTCGCCAAGAGCTCTTCTCTAGAAGAAAAAGTGAGTTGTTGATATGACTATTCAAAGGTTCGAGTAAAAATGCAGTCTGGTTTGTGTATTAAAAGGTTGGTATTGGATTTGATTTTGTCGCAGGTCAAAAGACTCGTGGAGATGGGTTTTGGAGATGCTCAGGTTAGGAGTGCTATTGAATCAAGTGGTGGAGATGAGAATCTGGCATTGGAAAAGCTCTGTTCTGGTTAGAATCTATTAAACAGGCCTCATTGGCGCTAGATATGATATTAATTTGGGGTTATAACTTAATGTTGTGAGATTTTGCTCTTGTCTGATGATAGTGTGAAACTTCTTTAAATTTTTTACTAAATGCAATCCATAAAAGAGATCTTATATAGTAGATCAGTGAGCATGGAGTGTGTCAGGTTTTATTCATGATGATTAACCAATCTAAATAAACCAAACCGATCTGAAACCAAACTGAGATAACCAATCTAAAATTAAAACCATATACTAAGATGCAACATGGTTATAATTGATTTACTTTTTGATATACTGAATACAGAAAAAGAAAGACTCAATTCTATATAAATTTCTTAACTAATGTATTTGATGATTGATTAAATTCAAATCAAAACCATAATGTTACCGAACCATCCATACTAGATTATGTTTTTATTCTAGTAACTATAATTAAAAACAGAAAAATCCAAACCGAACTAAAACTGAAATTGTGAACACCTCTAGTTTTTTTTGGGTTAGTGAAAACTTAGACCAAATGTGAATCTGTCAAAGGCGGAGAGAGAGGTTGAACCATTAAAGGCATTGCATTTAGTGAACAAGAAAGCCAAACGTATAATTTGGTTTGAAACTCAACTACCAATAAATTCCCATGTTTTTTTTTTTGGTTAAAAATTAATATAAATTCCAATGTTGACCCATTCATTTACATCCTTCTGCCTTTTCAAAATTTCCCATTATTTTTATTGATATTACTGTGTTAATTTTAGAGAAATACCCTAAAATAACATATAAATTATTTTTTGTGCCAAATCTAGCACACTAAACTTGAAATTCCAAAAATATCACAAATATTTATGTAAAAATACATGTTTATCCAAAATAAATTCAAAATAAAATTAAAACATTATGCTTGGGTTCACTATTTTCTATTTAAAGTTTAGTTTTTTCCCATTATAAATGATTTTAGGTCATTTTAATATTAAATTTGTGCTATTATTGTCAATTTTAATTAGTGGTGTTAAATTTAAAACAAAAATTTGAAAATGTGCTATTTTGGAAAATTACCTTTTAATTTTAAATCATTTGTATTTGAAGAACTCACGAGTCTTGCAAGAACTTTCTTTCGTCGACAAAACGTGCATAAGTTTTGTCGTCGTCGTGGTCTTTGGTTTTCTTGCTTACTTTTTACTCGTTTTGGCTCTTTAAGAACACTTGAATTTGAATTAATCTTTGGGGGAGACTTGTAATTTCAACATGTTGTCCATCGTCAAAAAAGTTATATGACTTTTGCTTGCATAAATCAACTGATAGTGGAGCATTCCTTGATACAAATGATTATGAAGTTGCTTTAATGTTTATTTCTCAATAAAAATCTCGAATATATTTTTGGTCAACAAATTCTCGAATATTATAATATAATGATGGTAATAATATTGGTAATAAGTGAAGTGCAGTCTGCAGCAATGAGGAATCTAGAGTGGCTTTAGGTTTAGACCAACATTTCGTCCAAATCTACACTCAATTGTGGGTTGGTTTGGTCCACGCGTCAATCATACAAGCACATGTTCTTGCTGGAAGTAAATTCTATAATTTTTTTTTTTTTTTTTTTCGTCTAGATATTTTATTGATAGAAAATTCAAGTACATGAAGAATTACCGGGATAACTAGTATCAAAACTTAACAATAAAGATTATACCCAAAGTAATCATTGACCGACTCGTCTATGTTCCAAGCTGAAATCTTAAGCCGTCTTCGTGCATCACGTTGTACTCTCACAAGAAGATATGCATATGCAAAGTCTACGAAACTTGTTCGTAAGCCATCAAACGCCACTAACCAGCCACGATTTTAACATAATAAGACGAAAACATATGCTCCATCTTCGGCCAAAACAGGACCTTTAACCGAAGAAGAGAAAACTAGCCCAAATGAAGGAAATCTAGTCCCAACAAGGGAAACCGAAACACACAGAAAAAAACTACAAAGCAAACAAAGAGCACACACTCCGACGCTGTGGAAGCCACCGGAGTTGCAGAAGCCACCACGGTTCAACACAACCGCATGATAAGGAGCGACGGGCACAAGCGCAGAAGTTTGCGGCGGAGTCGCACCTTCGCTCATCCAAACGGGTCACCAGCACGAAGTCGCTGCCGCCACCCTAGAAACACCACGCCGGAAGAAAACCACCGATGAACTCCAACACCAAAACCAGAGACGGGAGGACCAACACCTCCTAAAGAAAAAGCAAATAAACGCAAAACCACACCGCTAGACAAAAAGAAGGACGAAAAACTATAAAACAGAAGCCGGACCGACGCTGTGGCTATGGAAGCCCACCGACATCGGCCGGAAAACGGATCAGATTGGAGAAGGGAAGAAGAAGAAGAAGAAGAAGAAGAGAGAAGGGAGAGAAAAGTGTCGGTAGAGGAGAGAGAGATTCAGCAAATATTAATAACTAAATTGAATAATTGTAAATTTTGTACCAAATTAAATGTTTTTTGTAATTTTGTTGTTGTTACAAACTACGATGCTATGTTACAAAAATATTATCAGTTGAGATAATTGTGTAACTTTTGGAAGTGTTTGTAGATTTTTATATGAGATTTTCTCAATTTAAATTTGTTGTTCTTCTAACTTAAGTGAGATAAGATCGATTAAATATTTTTAATGAGATATTTATATCCAATGTCACTTAATCAAAACATAATTCGTGATCTAATATTTTTNACCGCAGGATAAGGAGCGACGGGCACAAGCGCAGAAGTTCGCGGCGGAGTCGCACCTTCGCTCATCCAAACCGGTCACCAGCACGAAGTCGCTGCCGCCACCCTAGAAACACCACGCCGGAAGAAAACCACCGATGAACTCCAACACCAAAACCAGAGACGGGAGGACCAACACCTCCTAAAGAAAAAGCAAATAAACGCAAAACCACACCGCTAGACAAAAGGAAGGACGAAAAACTATAAAACATAAGCCGGACCGACGCTGTGGCTATGGAAGCCCACCGACATCGGCCGGAAAACGGATCAGATTGGAGAAGGGAAGAAGAAGAAGAAGAAGAGAGAAGGGAGAGAAAAGTGTCGGTAGAGGAGAGAGAGATTCAGCAAATATTAATAACTAAATTGAATAATTGTAAATTTTGTACCAAATTAAATGTTTTTTGTAATTTTGTTGTTGTTACAAACTACGATGCTATGTTACAAAAATATTATCAGTTGAGATAATTGTGTAACTTTTGGAAGTGTTTGTAGATTTTTATATGAGATTTTCTCAATTTAAATTTGTTGTTCTTCTAACTTAAGTGAGATAAGATCGATTAAATATTTTTAATGAGATATTTATATCCAATGTCACTTAATCAAAACATAATTCGTGATCTAATATTTTTCAAATTCTGAAAAATTAAGTAACTTTTTTCTCTTTGAAAGACGATTTTGTCTCTATTTGTTATTGGTCTGTGTATTGTACACAGTTGATTTGCGCAGTACTGTACATGGATACGACTGAAAAGTCAATGCGTGTACAATACCCGAAATGTTACTTATTTTTCTAGTTTTTTGTAAAATGCTAGTACACAAACTATGTTTTCATTAAGTGATCGTACACACAATAACCCCTATTTTAATTTGGGTGAATGAGGAAAAATGGTAGTTTTAAGTTTGTAATTTGCTAAATGGGTGTGTTTTAGATGGGTATTGGAGAGTTGGGTAGTTTTGAATAGGGACAAATTCAATATTGCCCAAAATACCCTTATTAGTGTAAAAAGTAAGAGAGAAAAATACCTAGAAAACAATTTTTACTGTTCACACACGCGCGTTGACTTGCACTCTGGTTACAGACAAAACGACATCGTTTCATCCTTGGGTAGTTTTTGGGCCTCCGAATTTGGGCACTGAATGTCACAATTTGGGTCGTTTTGTGAATGTTTGACAAACGTGTCTTATTGATCGTTTCAATTTGGGTGTTTTGTATATGAATTAGATGGATTGGGAGGCGGGAACTTGAAAAAGTTGGGAAATAGATTGAGTTTGTTTTATTGTTGAAAAACCCTTGATTGCTTGGCTAATATCGATTTGTCAGAAATACGTGTCTTATTAGATTACATTTTAGGGTGAGAATTTGAGATAAAGTGTACGAGACTTTGCTGGACTACCATTTCAGCGATTTCTATCATTTTTGTAGCATATGAAAGGGAAAATAGAGACAGGCAAATGATTTATGGTTCCAAAAGATAGAGGGAAAGGGATTATGGTGAATACAGAAGATAGTAGGTCTCATCTCTACTTTTAAGTTATCGTACACTTGTGATTTGGAATAAAATTGGGTAATTTTTGAAAACGAAATCATGCAAATGTGTACGGGGTTGTAATGGCAGGACGGTGGATACGATACATTTTACGGAGTCTGGGATTTCAAGATTGATAAATCCTGAATGGGTAGATGCATAAATTTAAAAGGTGTTGATGGGGTTGTGAGTCTCAGAAGAGTCATTAGTACCGAGTATGAAGAGCCATCTATGCACGTCTTTGTTCAAATATGTTACTGGATGGATGACGCTTTCGGAGATGGGTCAGCTCCTGTGGAGATCTGCACAAACATCGGGTATAGAGCTTTCAAGTCTTTGCATAAAACTGATTGGTCACTCAACCTTTTTGTCACATTCCAGCGTTATGAGTCCTCGGGGCTCACCATACTAAGTGCTTAAGAAGGGGTTGTTCCAAAACAACAAACTAAAGATGCCTGGTTGGGTATGTTTAGAGGAAATAACATGAGTAACATTGGGAAAAACGAAGTTCATGATCCTGCTGTGTGTACACCATTCGGCATAGTAGAGTGTGGGGGGCAGGTAGCTTGTGACAACAATGGTAAACCGAGTTGTGCAAAAAAATCAGAAGCAACCACAAGTTCTTCAAAAATGTCAGAGGCAACACCAAGTTCTGACAAAAACTCAGAGGCAACTGCAAAGATGTGTGTTGCGGTCCCAAATTCTGCAAAAATAACAGAGGCAACACAAGCTATACAAAACAAAAAGAAACTACAGCAAGATTTGCAAAAATAACTGAGACAACCCCAAGTTCTGAACGGAAAGATGTCATCAATGTGGTTGCAGATCTTGCTGCTGCATTTGAAGCGTCGCTTACTCCAGATGATCATGCTGCAACAATTGAAACGGCTCTTATTCCCTTTGAACCTGGTGCCAAAAATATCAAGGGAAAACATGTTGTAGAAGATAGAGGCAGTGATAAAAAAGATAGCTGCGAAGATGATGCAGATAATCCGGGGGAAGATGGATCTGCTAGCGAAGATTACGATTGGGACCATTGGGACGATTTTGTTCTAAGGGACGGCAATGATCCGGGGGATCATTGGGAAAGTGATGAAGATGATAGTGGAAACGCGGAATGGGACAGATCATATGGGGAACTCGATGATGATGGTAATTTTGTTTATCCTCCAATGCCAGGGGAAGTGCGTGGACGCGATGATGAGACAGGGGAAGTGCGTGGCCTCGATGATGAGACAGGGGCTGCGTGGACTGAATGATGAGCCATTGGGGGTGCGTGATCACACTGATGATGATGATTTTGTGGACTCCTCCGAGGCAGTTAGGAGGGATAATGGGGGGGGGTGGATTTGATGAAGGGTATAAGGGTATCTGAGATATATGGTTATGAAGATATTGAGTCAATGTTTAATGACATGGAAAAGAGCAAATACAATATACACGATATTAATTTAACAAGGGAGGATGATGAGATTTACGTGGGAAAGTTGTTCAAGAACAAAGAAACATTCAAAATAGTAATAGCTATATATTCAATAAAACGAGTTGTCACATTCAAATTCAGCCGTCACGAGAAGTTTCGTACAGTGCCATCGTGTCCAAGCAAGGTTTGTGATTGGAGGGGTGATGGTAGGGCAGTTGAAAAATTGTGAATTATACGAGGTCCAAAAAAATAAATGTGAATCATACTTGTGATACTGACACACGAAGCGTGTGGTCAAAACGAGCAACATCGAAATTTATAGCATCATTGCTCAGGTCAAAGTATGAAACATTTGTGGTAGGTCCACGTGCAAAAGATTTGCCGCTTACAATGCTTAAAGAGTAAAGATTGACAGCTTCTTACTGGAAGTGTTGGAAGGCCAGGGAGTTGGCAATAGCATCAACGATTGGGACAGAAGAGAGTTTGTACAAACTATTGCCATTATACCTTCATGTTCTAAAATATGCGAATCCAGGAACAGTTTGCCACCTGCACACATTGTTGGATGACAATAGTTGTCGAAGGTTCAAGTATGTTTTTGTGTCGTTGGGTGCTAGTATTCAAGGGTGGGAGCATTTGCGGAAGATCATTGTGATTGATGGTACGCATCTACATGGGAAGTACAAAGGGTATCTTCTGACAGCAAGTGGTCAGGATGCAATTTTTCAGGTATTTCCCATTGCTTACGCGATTGTGGACGCCGAGAACAATAACTCATGGGCATGGTTTATGGATAAGCTATCTGATTTTGTGGTTTATAGCCCTCACTTAACTATACTGTCTGATATGGCATTGTCTATATACCATGGAATAAAAATATCTTATCCCCTTGCAAACCATGTGGCATGCCTCGTACACCTTCAGCGCAAGGTTAAGAATAAATTCGGAGGAGGAGCTCTGAAAGAGATGGTTGGGAGAGCTAGTGATGTTTGTAGAGTTTCACACTTCAAAAGGATATATGCGGCTATCAAACGAAGAAAATTGTCTTGCTGGGAGTACTTGGAGAAGATAGGTGTCGAGCATTGGACACGCTCGCATTTCAAGGGGTAAAGGTATAATTTAATGTCTAGCAATATTGCAGAGTCACTGAACAATTCCCTTATTCCAGCGAGAGACAGCCCCATAGTTGCGCTGTTTGAATTCATATGTAGGATGCTTTGTAGGTGGTTCCATTCTAGAAGAGTGAAAGTACAAAAGACAGTTGGAGAAATAACCCTGGAAGTTGAGAAAGTGTTGAATAAACAGTTGGAGAATCGACTCAACTATCAGTTGGGGTGGCCTCATTGTGGGATTTCGAAGTAAGTACTGATAATCTAAGTACATTCCATGTGGCGCTTGATAAGAGGACATGCACCTGCTTAGAGTTTGATAAGTTGAAAATTTCATGCCGACATGCGATAGCAGCTTATACCACAAAAGGGTTGCCATACTGGGGCTACGTGGATAAAATATACAAGAAAGTGTGTTGAATAAACAGTTGGAGAAATCGACTCAACTATCAGTTGGGATGGCCTCATTGTGGGATTTCGAAGTAAGTACTGATAATCTAAGTACATTCCATGTGGCGCTTGATAAGAGGACATGCACCTTCTTAGAGTTTGATAAGTTGAAAATTTTATGCCGACATGCGATAGCAGCTTATACCACAAAAGGGTTGCCATACCGGGGCTACGTGGATAAAATATACAAGAAAGCATGTTGAATAAACAGTTGGAGAAATCGACTCAACTATCAGTTGGGGTGGCCTCATTGTGGGATTTCGAAGTAAGTACTGATAATCTAAGTACATTCCATGTGGTGCTTGATAAGAGGACATGCACCTGCTTAGAGTTTGATAAGTTAAAAATTTTATGCCGACATGCGATAGCAGCTTATACCACAAAAGGGTTGCCATACCGGGGCTACATGGATAAAATATACAAGAAAGCGCGTTGGTCACATACATTCGACGGGATAATTCTGCCAGTCCCCGATCCAAATGACATATTCGTACCAGATGATGTACGAGATTTTGATGTTCATCCACCAAAGACTAAAAAACCTTCGGGACGGCCCCCAAAAAAGAGAAAGCCATCCGCAAGCGAATTCCCGGTATATCATTCTTATACATTGAGTATGGTTTTTTTTTTATCAAATATCAAAAAATATATTTTGTTTACTTAACACATTATAGTTGGAGTTTTACAGCTTTCAGCAAAAAAGAGCAAGCCAAACAAGTGTGGGAGATGTGGAATCTGTGGCCACAATCGGATGACGTGCCTAAATGCGATTTAAAATTGTTGCTAGCAATATTTTATCGGATGCTTAACAACCCACCCTTGTGTAGGTTTTTGTTGTGTAATGGAGTGTGGACTTATGTTTTTGTTTCATACAATGTTCTTATTTGTTTCGTGGAATGTTTATGTATTGGGTGACCCAAGACTTGTAAAAGTAAGGGATTACACCCGCACTCATGTACACACTGTTTCTCTGAATACCAGACCATGTATTCATTAAATGATGTACACCTGGTAGACATTATGTACACTTTTAGTTTAACACATTCTCTGAATACCAGTGAAGGTATTCAGACATATTTCAGTGTACACCATTAATGGTATACACCTAATACACATTGTATACACCTTTACTCGGTATTCAAAGACAAACTGAATGCATATTCATGAGTACACCAATGATGGTGTAGACATTAAATTTTTGAGCACATTCTCTGAATACCAGTCAAGGTGTTCAATAATTTTTCGGTGTACACCTTGACCATGAATACCTGACTAATACAATATTCTTATGTTTTTGATTCATACAATGTTCTTATGATTTTGTTTCATATTCATACAATGTTTATCGAATATAGAACTTACAAATTTGTTGAAACTTTAGTTTGACTTGTTTGGTTTAAATATTTCTTCCACATGAGTAATATGCAAAATATTGTAAAAATTGTATATACAATATGTACACATATAACTGTAAACCTCATAACTTCTGTCATATCAGAAATTTGACCATTTGGCGTGACATAATGATGGTGGCCAGTGCGTATTAATTGCTGAACTTAATCACCATAAAACTTTCACTTTTCCCCAATATTTTTTTTTTTTTGCAAATTAAGTTCTTAATAAGTGGTTGTTTGGAGGGACGCCTATGTAAGTTAGTAATTGTTTCAAATTCTTAAATAATCACATCTCCTTCTTAAATGAGGTGTTTTTTTTGTTTTCTAAAGGTGTATGAAATAACCACATCTCCACACAAACAACAACATCTCCTTCTTCATTTTTTTCTCTAATAAAAAGCCATTCACATCGATTCATCATCTCTAGAGAAACACTTCGCATCAATCCATCCCGACCAATTCCAAAAACCATGGCATATAAGAGGCAGAGACGAGATCAGCCGTTGGATGCAACGTTTTCCTATCTCCTTACACTTCCAGATGATTTGTTAGAGAACGTGCTTGTGAAAAGCACCAACTCGGTCCAACAAATGTTAAACGTTCGGAGAGTTTGCAAGCTTTTCAACAACTGCACAAAAAAACATTGGGTTTTTTCGCTCGGTTGACTCGGTGGATTTCGAACTGCCGTTTTGGGGAGGATTTTGGGAATTTGCGAGTTTATTGAGAAGATAATACGATGCAGGGCATCCTGGATCTGTATTCATGAAGGGTATGCAAGACCTTTTTTTATCGCAAAGACATTAAGGGGATGGCTCTCATTAAGGGGGCAGTCGATGAAGGCTACTTGGTAGCGATATATGTTTACGGGATGTATATGAAACGAGTCCGCGGAGACAGCGAGGGGGACGCCTATCTTAGAAAGATAGGGCGACGAACAATGACGACAATCATATGGAAAATCATCAACGACGGTCCGCGTGGACACCCATTTGAGAAGCCTACCGAGTTTATTGAGAAGTTGCACGAAACAAATTCGCAATTTGTGACTCTGTGGTCTTGCCCCTGTGGAGTACCTGATCCGGAACTCCAAGGGGCCAAATATGTGTACCTCCTGTGTTTGGGCACAACAATTGGAAAGGTACCTCAAATACATTCATTACGCTGTGAGGACCGACCCGTCAATGGAAATGTGGTGAATTTCCAAGATATAATGAAACTTATGTATTCTCATTTACAATATCTCCAATTTGTTTCTTTGTACGAAATAAATTTACCATATGAATACTAAGCTTTTTGTTTGTTCGTTCGTAACAAAAAAAGTTCAAGATTTTAATGTATTCTCATTATCACATCACGTATATCTAAAATTTGATGAAGGGGTTGTTCCACCGTACATATAATTAAACACATATTATCTTTGGAGAAGATGGCATGCCCTTATAAATTATGTATACCTAGACCTGTACACATTTATATGTACGCCTAAACCTGTACACCTAAACCTATACACCTTAACCCATACACATGTACACCTAAACCTATACAACTAAACCTGTACACCTAAATATGTACACCTAAACCTGTACACCTACACCTGTACACTTTTACTGATGTAACATTGTGTAGACCTTTACTGATAAAATGAATACATAATCATGTGTACATCATTACTATGTTATGTTTACCATTACACCATCACATTGTGTACACCCTAGTCACAATGTTCTTTTAATTTTGTTTCATTAAAATCAAACATTAAAACATATTTAGACTTTAAAAACATAAGTAACATTGCTACTAAAAAACAATAACATTGAAAACAAGTTAACATAGGAAGCGTTACAACAAAGAGATACAATAAAATACTAAAATAAAACGCAACATGAACTACTAAATCATGAATCTTATGCGTAGGGCCGACCATTTAAGAAAACAGTGTTCGCAGTTCGGGAACCTGGAAGTATCGTAATGGTCGTATACACATTCCGGGTTTGGTTCTTCATCAAAGTGTTCGGGGTACCTCCAGGTTTCTCCGAAAGTATCTTCATAAGGTGGATCAAACTCCCAAAAATGAAGTATGACGTCGTCTGAAACCCAACATATTTCCGGTGACTCATACGGAACGTGAAGACTGAACACCAATTTAGAAAAAAAATTTGCTCTTTTTGGGCGACCAATGCACATTAGCAACATAGCACAAGCGTATGTTACAAGGTAGCCAGATGGTACAAGAGGATATAACATCCTAATTGCGGAATAGATCTTTTGCTCTTGGGTTGCAAATCTTATAGCTTCAAAGTAAATAGCGTGTGGATTATTTGCAAACAAACAACGTACGAAGAAATCTCTACGAGCATTGCCATGGGCTATTTTAAAAGGGTAGCTCACAAGTTGCGAAATGTTGGCTGTTTTGAGCACTTTGGACGTGTACGCAGTGTCTCTCTCATGTTTTCCTGCACAAATAATCGAGCCAAGATAGTAGCAGTTAACCTGAGCTACTTTCTTCACAATGGTTTCGAAAACATTATCCGGTAGATATTGCATTCTAAGGCGTTTTTTTTGTTCTTTGAGAAAATATGTGTTCATCTATGTGTTAATGAAGCCCTTATATATTAGTTGGTAACGAGATAATGAATTATTAAATTGTGGAAAATAGATGTTTATTTACTTTGTTGTTGGTAACGAGTTAATACATAATTAATTCACAATTTATTTGTGGCGAAAGAATGTTTCATTACTTTGTTGTTGGTAAGGAGTTAATACATCATTAATTCATCAAGAAAAGATGTTTACTTACTTTGTTGTTGTTAATGCTTACCAACTACACTTTTTGAACATAATTCAATTTCTTTTTTTAACATAGTTCAATTTCATTTATTAAGAGTACAACTTTAAGAGATGTACACCAAATGATTGTACACCTGATACATGTTAGTTACTTGGGTCTGCATAATATGTACAAATTTTTTGTCCGCTTATGGTTGTCCATTCTGAATACCAAATGGTTGTCCACTTATTTTTGGCAACTTGAAATAACTAAACTTTGATTGACAAAGAAAATGTTTAGACAGAAAATTATGCAAAGTACTAAACTAAACTTTCATTGATAAAATGACAACGGAAATGGTTACACAAAAGGTTATGCATTGTATTAAAACAAATCTTTTGGAAGATTCCTCTCTCGACTTCAACACTGCGACCTCGCTTTTCAAATCTGACGCTTCTTGAATCTCAGCGAGGGTCCTCCCAGTTAAACACCTCACATCCGGCAAGTTTTTAACCTGCCTGACCTCTTCTCTGAGACGGCGAATCTCATCTCGAGCCTCAATGAGACTCTGTTTCTGCCATCCGTGAGACGGCTCGGGATCGACCCAAGAAAAGAAGTGACAACCGCGTCCAGATATGCCTGTTCTGGAAGCGCAATTGAACAATTTTCGGCCAGAGTTGTCATCGGTCCATGATTCGATGACAGTTCCGGGTATACCACATAAGAAATTGGGTCTGGGAGTCGCGTGGGGATTGTTTGTAGATTGACTTGAGGATGCCATCTCTGATTCACAAAAATCGTGTGAGAAAAACTGAGCAACACAAAAAATGTGTGAGAAAAAATTCGTCTGAGAAAAAAATCTTCCTTGGAAAAAAATCGTGTGAGGAAAGCTGAGCAAAAGGTGAGAGAATACAAAATCATGTCTTTTTTTGACAAACGTGTCAAGTTACAAACTTAATTAAAGAAGAGAGAGAAAACTGGGCAAAGCCTGGATATGACCACACAGTGAAGACAGTGCAGAATAGTAATTGAGAAGCTGAGTTTACTTTTAGCATAATTATCCAAATTTTAACAGGTGGAAAAACAAAAAAAAGAGGTAGTTTGTAAACGGCTATATATTGGTATTTTCAACTCTGACTACATTATCAACACATTGATATTTTCAACTCAAAAAACACTCTCAAATAACATTCGGGTTTTAAACATGCTGCTACCCAGTCTACCTTACCACATCTTTGAAAAAATTGAGAGAGTGGGGCAATGTTCTATCCTTGGTGTGAGATCGATCTTGAGAGCAGGAAAACTTGGAAGCGATATGGTGTACAGTGACTATGTGCTAAGGTCAATGAACATTGGCATGATGTGCGTGGATCCAACAGACATCTTCAGGGGAACCGGCTACCGACCCTTTTTTGAGAGATGTCTTGCGGTCGGAAATCTCGAGGCAATGTACTACGAGTCCCTTAGGCTTGTGACGAAGGAAGGAAATATGTTAGGAATGATCAACATGCTGCACAATATTGCCCCGCAGAATGCAAAAAAAAGAATTTGCCGCAACAATATTTTGCATATGCTATGGCCAATCAGATGTTGCTGCGACTCATTTCCAACATATCTTCCACGCATATGCTCCATTTCGGTCTGACCGTCTGAGACAACTTGGAGAGGAGCTGATAGGTGAGATATCAAGATATTTCCCTCCTTACGAGTTAAGTTTTGCACAGTTGTTCGAATTCCCTAATTTCCCTTCTCTAAACTTGTCGGATTGCGCTATGGATTATTACATTGCGGGGGATGACTTCTGCAAAGATTGCTATTTATTTTGGTGTGCACGTCGCGTAGCTCGTATGCTTTAGACAAAATGTTATTCTGTCTGTTTCTAAATATGTATTCAGCTTGTCTCTAATTATCTGGGTATGTATTCAGTTTTGTTTCATACAATGTTCTTATGTTTTTGTTTCTTGAAATGTTTATGTATTGGGTGACCAATGACTTGAAAAAGTTAGGGATTACACTTGCACTCATGTACACACTGTTTCTCTGAATAGCAGACGCGGTATTCATTAAGTCTTGGGTGTACACCATTTAATGGTGTACACCTTGTAAACGTTTTGTACATCTTTAGTTTTAACACATTCTCTGAATACCAGTCAAGGTATTTAGTAATTGTGTACACATTTAGTTGACACATTGAAAACATTCTCTGAATACCAGTCTATGTATTCAGTAATTCTTTGTACACCTATAATGGTGTATACCTAATACCTATAACGGTGTACACCTTTAGCCGGTATTCACATGCAAACTGAATACATAGTCATGCTTATACCAATGATGGTGTAGACATTATCTGAATACCAGTCAAGGTGTTCAATCATCCTTCAGTGTACACCTCTAAACATTGTGTACACCTTTGGTTTAATGGTAGTTGGGCACCATTTTTACCTTAACTGATATTCAATAATTCTTTGGTATAAACCTTTAATGGTGTACACCTCATATACCTTTAATGGTGTACACCTAATACCTCTTCAGGTATTCAGTTTGACCATGAATACCCGACTCTCATGTTTTTGTTTCATACAATGTTTTTACGATTTTGTTTCATTAAAATATACATTATATATAACATATTCATACAATTTTTATCGAATATGGAACTTACAACTTTGTTGAAACTTTAGTTTTGCTTGTTTGCTTCTAATATTTCTTCCACGTTACATATTATGCAAAATATTGTAAATTCAATATTTAAATACAATAAATACAATAAAGAATGTGTATAACTTGATAACTCCTGTCATATCAGAAATTTGACTATTTGGCGTCACATAATGATGGTGGCCAGTGCGTATTAAATTATGAACCTAATCAACATACAACTTTCACTTTTCCCCATGTATATTTTGGTTTTTCAAATTTAGTTCTTGTTTACAAAGCTTTTTTTTTTAATACTTGACTCAATTATGTTTTTGAATACTTGACTCGGTTATGTTTTAGAATACTTGACTCGGTTATGTTCTTATGTTGTTTTTTCATTGTATGTTTATGTATTGGATAATGAAAAACATAGGAAACATTTTTACTAAAGAACAATTACATTGGAAACAAAATAACATAGAACGCGTTACAACATAGAGAGACAATAAAACAATAAATAACAGGCACCATACCATGATTTTAGAAACATAACATAAAACATTGTCAAAAACAAATATGGAACAAAGGAAAACAATATAAAAACCGAATCACCACCCTTCCATAGAAGGACCTGTTCTAACAGCGTATGAGATGAAAACGAAAAACATTTGCACTTCTTGTGCCCAAAAACATGAATTGCAAATGTTTGAGCCCTTTAACCGTTAGTCATGCCAATAAAACACCGGATTGGCAATAGCATTCCCATAAGGTGACAAATTGAGGATTAGAAGCGTGCCTCCTCGTGCTGAACTCCTTCGGTAATTCGAAATCAAACCCCTGGCGGCATTCGTTCTTGATCTTCCGAATGATTCTCCTCAATGTTACTTTGGATAGTTTTGAGAGATAGGCATCGCCCTCTTTTTCTTCACGAACTGCTTTCATATACATGTCGTACATATAAATCGCAAGCATGTATCCTTTGTCAGCTGCCTCCCTAATAAATTGAATACCTCTGACATCTTTGCGGAAAACATAATCTTGCATTCCCTTCATGAACATCACTCCAGGATTCCCCGATTCGAAAAAGGATTTCAACAAATTAGAAAATTCTCATAACCTTTCAAGCGTTAAAGGCATAACCATGTTAACCGGATCCACATAAGCGTAGAAACTCTGGATCCTTGTACATTGATTGAACCGCTTGCAAACTTCACGAAGCCTAAGCATATCTTGGACAGAGGAAGTGCTTGATGCAAAAGCAAGTACCTTTTCTAATATTTTATCTGGTAAAGATAGAAGATGGCAAAGACTAGTATCGATCAATGATTGCCTTCCTCTATGCCTCCTTGTAGACATATCTTGGGTTTGGGTAATGAGAAGAGAAGACAGTTTTGAGAGGTTGAAGAGACAGTCGGGAGGAGAAGAAGGAGATGTATTTATAGACAGTTGAAATAAAGATTAAGAAACGACTCATTTATCCAACACACATCGCTTATTCTGAAACGACCTAACTTTATTCGAAACGACAGGAATCTGAAAAGACGTGTTTCTACAGGCGAACACTTCGAAAAATGTACACATAAAGTATGTACACCTATAATTACAGTTGTCTTTTCGAATTTAATCACCAAAAAATTGTATAACAACCATTTGAAAACATAAATTCATTACACAAATTACTTTATAACAACAATTTGTAAAACATCAAACATTTATATAAACCCATAATAGAGCATTCACATCGAAGTAAACATCTTTTTTAACTTGAACATAAACAGAAAGACAGTAAAGTAGGAGTCTAGGGGATTAAACAGAATATCATAGATAAAAGTTTAAAATGGTGTACATAAAACATCTCTGGCTATAGGGTTATCATAATTCACTTGCTTGCCGTAGCTGCGAATTCTTCGTAACAATCCATAGCATATTGTTTGCGGAAATGATCAACATCTTTGTATGTTATTTCAGATATATCTTCTGGACCATATCCACCTGCGTGTGTCTCCAGAAACTTGGCGGCTACCGGTCCACAGTCGCTTGTCCTCTCATTCTGGTATAGTCCTTCGGTCCGGAACTAGGTGTACGGTGTGGTGTGGATTTTTGAAGCAGTTTCCGCTGACAAGAAGCTTTTCAATAGTCAGGGAATGCCCTCTACAACAAGTGCCATGAGGGCGGAGGCATGTTTGTCATCCTTATGAACTATGTATGAATCAAATACCTCAATCGAGCCAACCCTNATTCATAAAACCCCTAAATTCATTACACAAATTACTTTATAACAACAATTTGTAAAACATCAAACATTTATATAAACCCATGATAGAGCATTCACATCGAAGTAAACATCTTTTTTAACTTGAACAGAAACATAAAGAAAGTAAAGTAGGAGTCTAGGGGATTAAACAGAATATCATAGATAAAAGTTTAAAATGGTGTACATAAAACATCTCTGGCTATAGGGTTATCATAATTCACTTGCTTGCCGTAGCTGCGAAATCTTCGTAACAATCCATAGCATATTGTTTGCGGAACTGATCAACATCTTTGTATGTTATTTCAGATATATCTTCTGGACCATATCCACCTGCGTGTGTCTCCAGAAACTTGGCGGCTACCGGTCCACAGTCGCCTGTCCTCTCATTCTGGTATAGTCCTTCGGTCCGGAACCAGGTGTACGGTGTGGTGTGGATTTTTGAAGCAGTTTCCGCTGACAAGAAGCTTTTCAATAGTCAAGGAATGCCCTCTACAACAAGTGCCATGAGGGCGGAGGCATGTTTGTCATCCTTATGAACTATGTATGAATCAAATACCTCAATCGAGCCAACCCTGAAGTTGATCACCAAACCCACTCAATGGCTGTTTGACCAGTTCATTGGGGTGTACACCACGTCAACATTTTTCAAGAACTCTGACTTCAGGGATTTGCCAGTTGACTTCCCCGTCACATAAGACTTCAAATGGGTGCCCCACATGAAATTTTCCTTATCCTTAGCCGCTTTGAAGAGAGGGTGCTTTGAGATGAGAAGGGAGGTGAAACAAGGATTAATAAATGCGGCCCTGTCTTACGGATATGTCTCACCTATACGCCTCCAAAAGCATATATATTATGACCTGCATATGCTGAAATGACGAACCGAGATAATGTGGGAATGACATAAGTTATAAAATGGTAGATAAACAGTTGTAACTAAATAATTTATAAAAGGGTGAAGCACGTACATCAGTGAACACCCATTCTTGGCTTCGAGCAATATTGAGAAAGAACTTGTTGCTGACCGTGTGGCCAGTAACGATGGTATATTCTTTGCGTGTTGAACAATAATAAGACGTAAAGACAAAACCAATAAAAAGGGATTTTGAAACGTTTATATAAAGCATAGACAAACAAAAAAATATACTCAATAGTCTTGGTCTTTTGATAGAGCATCGAAAAATATCTTGGACTCAACCTTATCAAATGGTAGAATTGGGGCATACGGTTGTTTTTTTTCGGGCTTGCGAATAAGGCTTTAACACTGGGATCGATGGTGTACTGACCACCAAGCAATTCTGATCGTTGGGGGACACGTTTTAAGTAAGGCTGAGCTGCGATGTGAGGTGTGTGAGGGCTCGATGGGCTGATCGATGATATTGGCATTACCATTGAATGGGGGACAATTGCTGTCTGTGGGTCAAAAACCTATAAGGTAAACAAATTATTAAAAAACCCGTGCATACTCTTTTGTTGTAAAGTCATATTTGGTGTATAGGCGTGATTCGCCGTATACTGAATATTCGGTATACTTTGATAAATACTTACTGAATGTGGCCTATCAAGTATAGGGGTTTGACAAAATTTGGGTGTTGAGGGCAATTCAACAGCGACATGAAATTTTTAAGGGAAATAGTCATTTAACTCATATTGCAAAAAATGTATCTAAGATGATGAATTGATAGATGAATCATACTTACATTGGAACTGCTTATCTCTTTGACAACATCGTGAACACCACTGTAATCGTTCCATCCATCATCAATGTGACTATTTGTACCGCCACAATTTGAATCATTAAATGCACCATCCAATGCACCATCAAATGCAACATCATCGTCGTGTTTTCTCTTTTTCTTTAATTCAACCTTACTGCCTCCTTCAACACTTGAGGTTAACCTCAGAGAGCTCCGTAGATTTTGTTTCCTAGACTGGGAATTCTCTTCTTCCTTATATCTGGGAGGATCATTGTCTTCTTCTTTATCTCTGGGGAGGGCACTGTCTTCTTCTTTATATGTGGGAAGGGTGTTGTCTTCTTGTTTAGATCTCGGAGGGGCACAGTCTTCTTCATCAACTCTCGGAGCCGCATTCTGTACACCATTCAAGGTGTCAATCTTGTTGAAAATGTCTTTTTCAGATTATTAATCGCCTCGTCGATTAATGACTTAATTTCATTGAGCTTGGGGCAACGTACACCATCCTCTGAGGTGTATGCTTATTCATTTTCCAAATGTATTGGCTATGAGGCCGGATTTTGGAGAGATGATTTTCTTGCTGGCTCCTTCTTTGCAGGTTGCATGCGTGACCTTTTAGGCTGGCGACCTTTATTTGACAGTGCTTCCTTCTTTACAAGTATTTATTCCTTTACGATTTGAGGCTTTGATTTAATGGCTAAAGGAGGTATCGATGCATCACCACCAATGAAGTCAGATGATTTGAACTCATATTCATCAGCAATAAGCTTCTCTAAATAAACCACCTTCTCATCTTCTACCTCATCTTCCCAACTAAAATCAATATTACTCAGAGCCAAAGGGTGATAAAGGATCCCTTGCACAGTTAGCTGTAATGTATTTGGGCAACATTAACAGAGATAATAAAAATGAAAGATAACTAATCTACTGAAATATGGTACCTCAGGGCTTGAATCAGCTTCGATAATATCTTCAAGATGGAGAATTGTATTTCTTAATCTCCCACCATCATACTGAAAGAACTCTGTCATATCATCTGGAGCTGGAATCTTGGACAACAACAATGGAATTGATTCAAATGCTAGAAGTTGAAGGGGGAGAGGAAATCCATAGCATGCCGAGTTCTGTTGCTTGAGTCTAAATCTGAGCTCTTCTATGGGATATACAATTGGATTTTCGGGGGAAAAAGCTGGAGGGCCTAATCGAGCGTATGTTTTTGGAAAAGTTTCTCTGCCCCAAGGATAGTTAAGGAAGAAATCTATGTCAGTCAGCATTTCGACATACTCAGGGGTGACTTTAAGGTGTTTGTCTGGACAGACCACAATGCCATCTACGATAACTATCAACGCAAGGGGCATCTTCTTCAACACAGGTAGGTATGGATCTTGCAACATCTTCACCACTTTAAGCATGTCAATATCTAGATCATCCGCTCCAAATAGTCTATNTTTCATTGAGCTTGGGGCAACGTACACCATCCTCTGAGGTGTATGCTTATTCATTTTCCAAATGTATTGGCTATGAGGCCGGATTTTGGAGAGATGATTTTCTTGCTGGCTCCTTCTTTGCAGGTTGCATGCGTGACCTTTTAGGCTGGCGACCTTTATTTGACAGTGCTTCCTTCTTTACAAGTATTTATTCCTTTACGATTTGAGGCTTTGATTTAATGGCTAAAGGAGGTATCGATGCATCACCACCAATGAAGTCAGATGATTTGAACTCATATTCATCAGCAATAAGCTTCTCTAAATAAACCACCTTCTCATCTTCTACCTCATCTTCCCAACTAAAATCAATATTACTCAGAGCCAGAGGGTGATAAAGGATCCCTTGCACAGTTAGCTGTAATGTATTTGGGCAACATTAACAGAGATAATAAAAATGAAAGATAACTAATCTACTGAAATATGGTACCTTTGGGCTTGATTCAGCTTCGATAATATCTTCAAGATGGAGAATTGTATTTCCTAGTCTCCCACCATCATACTGAAAGAACTCTGTCATATCATCTGGAGCTGGAATCTTGGACAACAACAATGGAATTGATTCAAATGCTAGAAGTTGAAGGGGGAGAGGAAATCCATAGCATGTCGAGTTCTGTTGCTTGAGTCTAAATCTGAGCTCTTCTATGGGATATACAATTGGATTTTCGGGGGAAAAAGCTGGAAGGCCTAATCGAGCGTATGTTTTTGGAAAAGTTTCTCTGCCCCAAGGATAGTTAAGGAAGAAATCTATGTCAGTCAGCATTTCGACATACTCATGGGTGACTTTAAGGTGTTTGTCCGGACAGACCACAATGCCATCTACGATAACTATCAACGCAAGGGGCATCTTCTTCAACACAGGTAGGTATGGATCTTGCAACATCTTCACCACTTTAAGCACGTCAATATCTAGATCATCCGCTCCAAATAGTCTATTCCACATAGATATAGACTCCCTTTTCATGTGATCTTCTATCTCATCTTCCGATGGAACTTGGCAGCAACTGAGACCAATGGTGATGTGAAACTCGCGAAGGGAGAAACGCATTGGCTTGCCGCCAAACATAAACCACAACTCGTGCTTCTTCTTTGTTACAAGGGCACGACAGAGAAGAGAGTGGATAAGTTTGGCGGAGTTAGCGCATCTAGCCAGAGGTAAACTAAACAATCTGCCAAACTGAGACGAGACGATAACATCCAGCGCATCCGTCCTTTCCAACGACGCTGCAATCACGCTGAGTAAATGGGTCTTGGAGTAGATGTTTAACCGCCCCCCTATAGAATAATATTCGGGTGCGAACAGGTGGGAGGGTATTTTTGATGCGGATCCGCCAGCGCTGGAATCACCGCTGCTTGAGTTGAGCTCTGTAAAAATAGTAGGAAATTTTTGAAACCAAAGCTACCATATTTCGAAGCAAAATAGCAAAGCAAAAAGCAAACATTCTTCAAAGCATAAGGAACAAGCAAAATCGAAACTGAAAACTGTGAAAAGAGAGTCGACATCGGAAAACCGAAAGCTGGGAACTGCTGAAATCGGAAAATTAGGAACTGGGAATTGTTGATATTTGAAAAATAGTTTCTGAGAACCCTAAAAAGCAAGTCCAAAAGGTATATAATCGAATTACTAACCTTCACATGACATCTGAGCCGAATACGGGGTGCGAGAAGACCGGCGAACTCCAGTAACAAGCCGAGTTGGTAACTTCGATCGATTTGAAGATTGTTTTCGTCGAGGACTCATTGCGGAATACGATGGGTGCGAGCCGAAACGGAGAATCGATATTATGTGAATAACTGTGGCAAGGATGAAGAAGATAGCTGCAAAGATGGTGCATATGATATTGTCGACGATGAAGAACTGATAAATCTTTGTCGGACCGTTTTCAATCTGGGCTTTTACAAGATCCAAAAATTGATTTATTAATTTGTTTATAAATTTGATTTATTAAACTGTGGTAATGGCACAGAAATGTAAATAAGATTGTTTTGAGAGGGCATAATAGAAATTTCAAGTCAAAAACTACTTATTTAGCAAATGGGATACAAAACACATCAATTTGGCAAATTAGAAACTTGAAACTTGAAACTACCATATTTCCCAATTTCCTCTTTCAATTTAGATTTTGAGAGATGTACATGCCAAATTTTACCGATTTTACCCTCGACTATATTTTCATGTTTTCTCGAGCTATCAACTTTAGTAAAACCATCCCACACTTCCGAATATTTCTTTCTTTTTCTGGTTTCGATGACTTTCCTTTGCCATCATCATCTCTTCAACCTCAAAGACAATTCTTTTAGAATGTTTTGCCGGTTTTGCAATTTCTGATCTATCAACCGTATGTCGATCTTTTTCAGTGTTTGCATCATTTTCCGAATACTGCTTTCTCTTTCTCGGTTCCAATGATTTTTCTTTGTCTTCGTTACTTTAACCTCAAGGACAATTTTTTTTTACAAAGTTTTGATGACTTTGAAGTCTATGAATCATGAAACGCTCGTCAATCGTTTTTTGCATTTGCAGCATCGACAAGTCTCTGAGATTCAAAATCTAGTGATCTCAAATTGCAACAGCAATGCCGTGAATCATGTCAATAATAACATAATGATTCAAATTTGTATCATATTCAAATAATAACAATGGATTAACAAAGGAAAGATGAAGAAACCGAATCTCTGGACGAACAAGATGCTAATTACGAATAGGAATGGCAAGAAACCAACCATTATTCCATTACTGAGCATATAAACATGATTGGTATTCTTTTTTATCGTTGACAAGCGTCTCTAATGAAGTTCAAAATAAAATTAAAATGATATAAAAGCATAAATAGACTTCAGATAAAGAAAGAAACAACAAAGTCAAATCTATTTGAAAAAAAAACAAAAAAAGTAGAATAACTTTTTGGGCTTTAATTGTTGTACAGATGATAAAAAAAAAGGCTTTTTTTGTTTCCAACTTTAATTACTTTTTTCAGGCCTTTCTATACAAATACCAAAATTCCATGAAAGCCAAAGTAATTTAATCTTAAATTTATTCTTCACAACTCTTTACGTTATACAGAGAGATGTCAAATCTCAGATTAAACTCTCAAAATTCTTACCGTGAAACCACTCGCCGTTAAGTATTAACGGAAAACCACCATTCTATTTCACTCTCCTACGTGCCAAAGACTCGACTGAGTCAAAACGCTGTCGTTTTCTGAAATTCCCCATTTCTCCACTGTGTAATGTATTCGAAGTGAGAAGACGAAAAGAAGAAACAACACAAAAAGCTGCAAATCAATTTAGCGGTTTACCGATCACTGAGATTATGATAAGCTAAAAAAGAGCTTTTCGCGATTCAAACGATTTTGGCCAATGGGCTGCGTTTTCTGCAAGAAATCCGCCGGAGAGAAACGGAATCCCGATGAAGCTGCTCCGGGAAACCTCCACCGCCGTGAATCTAAGGCGGAGGATTTGCCTTCTTCCTCCACCGATGTATCTGTACCGGAACTCGATATCGGGGAGAGGAAGAAGGGTTTGGGTTCGATTCAGATTCAAGCGGCGAGAACGTGTCACACTGGCGATTTCTCGGCTGGCTCTTCTCGCCGGCCGTTGGGGATGAGCCTCCGTGCTCCGGAAGGTTGGCCACCGTGGCTAATTGCTGCTTGCGGTGAATCGATCAAAGACTTGACTCCTCGCCGAGCCACCACTTACGAGAAGCTCGAGAAGGTAACCCAAAAAATCCCAAATTGAGGAGAGAGAGAAAAAATGTTACCAAACTTTAAAGATTAGCATTAAATTTAAGTATAATCAAAACACTAATCATTAGCAAGAAATGATGAAATCTTGCAGGTATAATTAGAAAGTTTCGAGCTTTATATCCAATTAATTTCCTTTTCTTGATTAGTTTATTTGCTTAATTATACTTTTTTTTGTTTTGTTGTAATGAATGATGATACAATCTTTTTAGATTGGGCAAGGAACTTACAGCAATGTGTACAAGGCGAAAGATCTATTGACTGGGAAAATTGTAGCTTTGAAGAAAGTTAGGTTTGATAATTTGGAAGCAGAGAGTGTTAAATTCATGGCTAGAGAGATTCTTGTGCTGCGACGGTTAAACCATTCTAATGTTATAAAGCTTGAAGGTTTAGTTACTTCGAGGGTCTCGTGTAGTCTCTACCTTGTTTTTGAGTACATGGAGCATGATCTCTCTGGCCTTGCTGCAACTCAAGGTGTTAAATTTGATCTTCCTCAGGTGTGTGTTTCGTTCTTTCGTTTCGATTCTTACCAGATTGTTCTATAAAATATTAGTTGATTAATTACATGTATGAAGTTAATGGTGCAATGTTGATATGCTTCCAAGTATAAGTGGTAATTATGAGTTCGATGTTATTAGGTTTCTTTTCAAGGATATGATTCTTTCTTTGCTTATGTTTTTTTTTTTTTTTTTTCTTTAGGATCCTCTTTTGGTCACATATGGTCATGTTTTCGTCTGCTTGGTTTTGTTTTTAGTGTGCCTTTGGTGATGCTATAATTATTTGTCTGTGGACCCATTCTGCATTATGTTTCTGATTCTGGTGAGTTTTCAACGTTCTTTATGAACTGTCATTGATTGGATTAGATTCTTCTATTATCTGTGCATATTGATATTCTTACATAATCTTAAGTTGAAGGATTAAGAAACAGATGAGTCTGAAAAAGTACAGAAACAAAGATACAAACTTGTATATGAATATTTGTAAGGATACATAGTGAATTTTTTTTTTTGAGGTGTTAGAAAGAAAGTTGATATTTTTTCTTGTTTATCAAAATTTTAGAGTTCGGTGATCGTGTGCTCCTTTTCGATACCATGACACAGGTGTAAGTTTTCAACCACATAATTATATGTAGATCATTCTTAATGGATTTTTTTTTTTTTGTTCGTCAGGTGAAATGCTTTATGAAGCAGCTACTATCTGGGCTAGAGCATTGCCACAGCCGAGGAGTCTTACATCGGGATATCAAAGGTTCTAATCTGTTGATAGATAATGATGGAATACTGAAGATTGCTGATTTCGGGTTGGCTACGTTTTATGACCCAAAGCAAAAGCAAACAATGACTAGTCGTGTTGTCACGCTCTGGTACCGACCTCCCGAGCTTCTTCTTGGAGCTACCAACTATGGAACTGGTGTTGATCTTTGGAGTGCCGGATGTATTATGGCAGAGTTACTTGCTGGAAAGCCCGTTATGCCAGGAAGAACCGAGGTAAACAAAATGGTGTTTATCTTGTTCTAGTTAGTCCGCTTAGGCATTCTTTAGTTTCTATCGGATACAGATGTGTAGGGCCTCTTATCCGAGTTGCATTATAGAGAGAAATAAATGCTTCTTGGTGAATTGATTTATCTTTGGAAACCAACTGCATGATTTTGGAGTCTTGGACCATAAATGCATGTACAACATAACATTAATGAGGTTGTTGTTTACCGTTTTTCTTACTTAATTTGTTCTTTGTAGGTCGAACAACTTCATAAGATATTTAAATTATGTGGCTCCCCTTCAGATTTGTACTGGAAGAAGTACAAACTGCCGAACGCGACTCTTTTTAAGCCGCAGCATCCGTACAAACGTTGTGTGTCTGAAGCCTTCAATGGGTTCACTCCATCCTCTGTGCATCTAGTCGAGACACTTCTCGCTATAGACCCTGATGATCGAGGAACTTCTACCTCAGCCTTGAGTAGTGAAGTGAGTCATCCTTGCCTTACAATCTTTCAATTGTTTGACATATAAAATTTGAAATCTAAGATCTTCCATTATTTTACATTTCTTTTGGTTGGGAAAAGAAGAAAAGCCGGTTAGTTTGTGATTAGATGTTATGCAAGCAAAAACACTTCCTGAGCAAAGCATTCTATTATTTGATTTATGTGTGCAGTTCTTTACGACTGAACCGTTAGCCTGTGATCCATCAAGTTTACCAAAGTATCCGCCTTCCAAAGAACTGAATGTAAAGCTGAGGGACGAAGAGGCAAGAAGGTACGTATTGTTAGATCTTCTTTTATATGTTTTCTGGATGCTCATGCTATTGATTGTAATTGGTCTCGTCTCGTGGCTACAATTGTGGTACTTCTAGACAAAAGGGTCTCGCTGGAAAAGCTAGTGGTGTTGAAGGAGCCAGAAGAATAAGGTTTCGTGGGGATCGCACTGGGCGAGCTATTCCGGCCCCAGAAGCCAATGCTGAGATTCAAGCAAACTTAGATGTGAGAAAATCCTGTTTTTATCTCATTCATACTCATGCACACACATAGACACACAATATCTTCATATGAATGAACGTATTCACTTGTTTCAATCGGACTGATTGCATCGATTCATTGACGAATACATGCACATGCCTAGGCTGATAAATCAACTATATATACCTCTCAACCACTAGTTAGGGTAATTTTCCTTTTCATTGGGAGGTTATGCGGAAGATTCTGTAGGAGAGTAATTATTGTGTATGTAACCCTTTCCCATTGTAATGTTTCCCCTTGCTACTGTGTTTTGCAGATATGGAGAGTTGTACCACAAACACATGGAAAGAGCAAGAGTGAGAAGTTCCCGCCTCCTCACCAGGACGGTGCAGTTGGGTATCCAGTGGAAGATCAGTCAAAGAAAAGCTCAGTATTTGGTGCAAAGCCTGAGAATTCTTTTGGCTTATCGAGATCATTCAAGGCCGGGGAAGGGACATCAATGAGAAAAATTTCACACAAAGACGGGTCTCGCGGGTCTTCTTCTAGAAAGTACATATGGGGGCTTAAACCTCCTCCAGCGCTTGGGCTATCAATGGACTCACTTTTCAAGAGCAGATCAGAAGTTTTTGGGATCCGGAGATAGGATAGATAAACATGAAATGAGTTGATAGTTATATTAGTGCATCAAAATAAGATATTGTTTCCATTTCAATTCTGAGGAGAGAGGTTGGTTGAAGAAGTTCATATTCTTTGTAGCAGATTAGAGAGAGAGATAGTGCACAAATGGAAATGTGGTTTGACTCTGATGTAAAAACATAATTCAGGTAGTTTTAGAATCACTTTTTAAATTGTATAGTTGCTGAAATGGGTTTGAGGCTTCAAAGATTGGATATTCAAACATTTTGACTTTTGCTTTCCTCTGCTTCACTTGCACCTATTGTTTGTTTGAATTTGTCTTCTTGATGTGACAACAAAAGCAGAGAAAAATCTCTGGAAGAAGAGCAAACAAAAGATCCATTTACCCTAAAAACCAAACAAGAAGCAATTATTATGTCAATAAAACAACAACTCATAATTGATTTCAAATTTTTGGAACTCATTTCTCTCAGTGATATAGATGCAAGCCTTTTCCATAGTCGCATCAACTACAAAATGATGAGATTTTATCGACAATGTAGTAACTTGGCGGCATGTAGTGGCTAGTGTCCTATATCCGGCAAGTTAGGAATTGAGACACACATAAACTTAATCCAAACCACCTCAAGCCAATTAATCTTAACCTTGATATTCGTCACCCAAATCTGTATCTTCTTTGTTCTATAGCATTGCTCAAACACCGAAAACCGATCTCTCATGAAAACCTCGAGTGCTTGCACGTCATTTTTACCGGGAATGATACTAAAAGGTTCATGTTAGTTAACTAGAGTTGATCGAAGAAGACGATTGTGAAAAGAAGATTCTGTTATTCATCGTTATCGTTGTGTTACATTTACTCTTTTTTATATGAGAGAAGAACCGGTTAACAACATAACCGTGATTACATGGTTTACTCAAATTGACATTATATACTCTAATATTCCCCTTCAAGATGGTGAGTAAATGGAATGTAAAGACATCTTGCCAATAAAAGCATTGAATTGAGTAGGAAACAAAGGCTTCATGAAGACATCTATAAGTTGATTAGCTGTTCCAACATGTAAAGTCTTGATCAAACCACTATCAACTCCGTCTCTAACCTCATGACAATCCAAATCAACATGTTTTGTTCTCTCGTGAAACACTGGATTATTAGCGATATGAATTGCCGCAGTAGAATCACAATAAAATGCTATAGGTTTCGATTGAGGTACCTGCAATTCAGCAAGGAGATTCACAAGCCAAACTACTTCTTTCACATCAAAGGCCATTGCTCTGTGTTTTGATTTTACAGAAGAATGTGAGACTGTTGGCTGTTTCTTGGATTTCCAAGAGATGAGTGATGGACCAATAAACATACAAAAGCCAGACACTGATCTTCGTGTGTCAGTACAAGAAGCCCAATCTGCATCAGTGAAAGTCTGGAACACAAGGTCTGATTCAGCAGAATAAAACAAACCCAATCTGATACTTCCCTTGAGATAATGCAACACTTTGTAATCTGCTTGGAGATGAGATTTCTTTGGTGATGAAGAAAATTGACAAAGTTTGTTAACTGCATAGGTGATGTCATTTCGAGTAATAGTGAGATACATCAACTTGTCCACCAATTTGCGATATAAACCTGTATCTTCGAGGACTGGTTCATTACTGTGTTGACTTAGCTTCACATTTGGATCCATTGGAATTGTAGAAGGTTTGCAAGCCATTAAACCATTACCCTCTAGTAATCCCAAGACATACTTTCTTTGATAGATGGAAGATCTTGCAATTTCCAAGCCAAGGAAATATCTCAGAGATCCTAAGTTTCGTAGCTTGAAAGCTAGTTTCATAGCTGTCTTGAGCTGTTCCACCTTATCATCATTGTTGCTAGCCATAATTATGTCATCCACATAAACTAATACAACAACATATCTTCCCTCAACATTTCTCAGAAACAGAGTATGATCCATCTGAGATTTTCTGAACCCAAGACTTAGCAAAGTGGTGCTAAACTTCATAAACCATTGTCGAGAAGCTTGTTTTAAACCATACAAAAACTTCTTCAACCGACATACTGCGTTAGGAGGTAAGACTCCCCCTCATTGGGTGTGTAGCCTAGAGGTAAATCCATATAAATCTCCTCATTCAGTTCGCCATTCAAAAATGCATTATATATATCAAGTTGTGTCAAACTCCAAATCTTTGCTGCAGATACTGCTAACAAAGTCTTCACATTTGTCATATTTGCAACTGGTGAGAAAGTATCAACGAAATCAACACCTTCTTGTTGAGTATACCCTTTCGCAACCAATCTAGCTTTATATCTCTCTAAGCTTACATCTGCATTCAGTTTAACATTGTAGACCCACTTGCATTCAATTGAATGTTTGTTTGAGGCAGTGAGCATATTTCCCAAGTCTAAGTACTTTCTAGTGCTTTCAGTTCTTCATTCATTGCTTGCAGCCATTCATCAAACTTCTTGACTTGCCTAAAGGAAGTAGGCTCACTGTGAAGTGTAACTGCACAAACATATGCCTTATATTCTTCTAACAAATGCTCATAAGACACATAAGCAGCTAAAGGATAAGGAATGTCAGTCTCAGTCATATTGCAAATAAGATGGTGTCTTAGTAGACCGTCTATGAATCTCTTATGTTTCTACACTAGGAATAGAACCATCATGAATAGTGCTATTAGGTACAAGTTTATTCACAACTGTAGGAGATTCACTCACAACTTCAGGAATATCATCAACATCTGTATGACCACTTTCCGAGACTATAGATTCATTCATAGGATAGAAGAAATCAGAAGGAGATTAAGACTGACCTTGAGTAAATGAAAATATATCTTCATGAAAGACCACATTTCGTGAGATGTGAATCTTATTTGTTTCCATATTTAGTAGCTTGTGTCGTTTAAACCCTACAAGATAACCAAGAAAAACACATGGTCTTGCACGTGGTTGGAAGTTGTTTATGTTCTTTAATGTTGTTGAACAATATGTGAGACAACCAAACACACGTAGACCACTGTAATCTAGTTTCTTGGCAGTGAGAGCTTAATAAAGTGATTTATCTTTCAATAGAGGTGCTGGAAGACGATATAGAAGAAACACTGCAGTGAGAACTGAATCTCCCCAATACTCTAAAGGCAATTTTGACTTAAACATCAGAGATCTAGCCACATTCAAAATGTGTTGATGCTTCCTTTCAACCACTGAGTTCTGTTCTAGAGTCTTAGGGCATGAATGATAAGAAATAATACCTTTCTTCTTAAATAAATCCACAAACTTCAATTATGGAGCATTTTCTGATCTACACTACAAGAAAAATGGACATTTTTAGCACATGAATAATGCTATAATATGGGTATAATAGCATTTTCATAAACGGTATGACTGTAGGAACTATAATAGGTTGACCCCCATACAATAGCATTTTTGGGATGTGCTATTATAGGTTATTATATAATAGCGTTGATATGGTGATATTATTTAAAATGTTGTAGCACATTTTAATGCTATACTAATTTATGTTATAACACTTTGTTCATGCTATGATATAATGTTTTGTACCTCTTTTTATGTGCTATTTTATAGTCTTTTGTAGCCCTTTTGTGATGCTATGTTCTAGTATTTTGTAGCATTTGTTTTGGGCTACGATCTACTGTTTTGTAGCTCTTTTTTTTTTTTTTGTTACGACCGGTGTCTGTTTTGTAATATATAATTGTATTCCACATTTTTTAGAAACCTATTTTGAACCCAAAATACACTAGTCTCTTATAATTCTCAATCCAAGTCTTTAGCTTAATAAGTCTCAACATACACTACAAGTCTTAATAAAAATTTTGAACTAATATTACAAATCTGAAAAGCACACTCATGCATTGGTACCACAAGTGACATAAGTTTTGAAATGTTATATAAAACAAAGTAAATTAGGCCTTTACATCTTGTTCAACAGATGACGACTTTGTCCTTTGGCCATGCTAAAGTTGAACCTATTGCATCTTCCATTCTCTCAATTGCAGAAGAAGGCCTCCAAACTTCTGCATCACTTTCCTTTACTATATCTATCCAAACTTTCACTGCTTTAGGCCCCAAGGGAACAAAATGGACAGTTTGCTCTGGATCGTTTGAAGCCCAACGTCCTTCGGCAACGACCTGCTTCTTTCCGGTAATATCCATCAACATGCACTTCTGATTTTCCTTGACAACTTCATCTAGACTGGTTTGCTGCCATGTTGACAAAATAATGTAATTTGCTGAGGTAAAAAGAATGACCAGCAAGAACCACAACATATCTAAACGAAATTAAATGTGATATCTCAGGGGATCTTGATGGTGCTTGAGATTTCTTTATAGGAGCTGGTGGAGTTGTTGCAGATTTCTCAAGATGGGAGTAAGTAGTTGGGCTTGTTTTGAAGATAACTCTACTTGTAGGCCATGCTACGAAAGTCTTCAAGGAGTCCTCAAGGTTTGACAGTTCTGCGGTGGGCCTCCATAGAAATGTATCAAGTTCAAGTACTACATGCACAAATATTTTAACTGCATTTGGTCAGAGAGGAAGTCCATTAACCAATGCTTTGGGCTCTCTAGATTGCCAACGACCTTCAGCAACAACTTCTTCGTCATTTGTAGCCCAATCCAGTAGTTTGCAATAGTTCAAAGAATTTGTGCTTGGGCTCTGTGAAACACATGAAGAAAACAACTTGATCATGTTAAGACTGTACTTATTATGAGAAAGCTGACTACTTATGTCCAATCCAAACAATCCAAACTTAACTAAACTTACACTTATAGATGATAACAACCAGACTGATTATGTTTATCCTATAGTAATATACTATACACACAGCAAAGACCAACTGATATGTTAAATCACATAGTTAAAGAAGGTGAATGCTATGGCGCTGAGTAAGAAACTCTTACATTAGGCGCAATGTCTTCTGGTTCGAACACCTGGTCATAAACAATAGAAAATTGCTGAGGCCATGCAATTATTTCTCCAACAGCTTGCTCAATAGTAAACATGTTAGGTGCATGTCTCCATGCATCTGGTTTGGTGGTAGTTTCAACCGAGACTTTAACAGAGTTAGGCCCCAAGGGAATATCGTTCACAAAGTCCTCAGGAGAAGAAGACAAAATACGTCACTCATCAACTTTGTCATCAGTACCAGACCAGTCATACAACAGACACTTACCTTGTGATCTTTTGCTCACACTCTACAAGCATTGATTATAATAGCGGTCAGAATTAAAATTTAACTTACTTAACCAATTTATAAATCAATCTTAATTACTTACTCTTGGAGCAGAGTTTTCACCTACTTCTGCTTCTGGTCTCTGTAACATAAAAAATCAAATGCACACATATTCTAAACTTGTTAATAACTCAGTAAGTTATTGTATTAACTGACAAGTGTTTAAGTATGGCTAACCTGGTTCTTCATTTTCACAAGTGCATCTTCTAAGTCATGCACCTTTTGCTGCAATTGAACTTGGTTTTGTTGCATTTCAGCCATAAACTTGCTCTTCACTTGGAAACAAGCTAATTTGGTCATACTCATCCCTCTACCCATTGCCCTCAACCGACCATGATTATCAGGTCCTAAAATTTGGGCAAGGAGATCTTCTTTAGGATTTTTTGATGATGTTGATGAAGGGTCAGTTTGAACAAGCTCAGCTGCCTCTCTCTCAAAAATATAAAAGACTACATAAAAAATTTAAAACATAATTCAAAATTCAATACTCAGTCAAAACCAAATTCACAACTTACAATCTTTTCAGCAGCATCTGTACTGACTGTCGTACCATCCTTTTTTGTACGAGACTTGGCCCAGACTTTTAGTCTCGTCACATTAGATGGTTCTGAGCTTTCTTTTTATTTCTATGCAACATATCATTCAAAGTAAGCTATTAGTAAAACTGCTTAGAGTACAAAGTAGTATACTTACCATATCTTCTGCCAATCTAACCATTCCTTTACGACTAGAAGTGTGAGGAATCTGTTTGCACCTTCTTTCCTTGTATTGATCACTCACAACCTAAAGATGAATGTTAATAAGCTGAAGATAAAACAAAAATTAGTCAAAGTGAATACCTTAAAGGTGTGGCTAGTTTTCAGTTTGACAAATTTACGCCATTCAGTATGAGGAATATTCTTCGGCCGCAACTTCATCCTCTCTGCGTTGTTCTTAGCACTCCTGATCTAGCTAACCAGGCGTGATTTGGTGGCCCTCCACAAACATCCCATCTGCTTAATCACAACAGCCTTTTGATACTCTTCATCAAGTTCAAACCTTGTCTGCATTCACTTACCAAAGATAACATAATTAAAGATCAAAGAAAATTGTTCTAAGTTATATTGATCAGATGTACAAGTGAATAAAATGTCACCTGAACAGATTTCTAGAGAACTGTTCTGAGCTCATCTCCAATCTTCCTCCAATCATCGATTAAGACATGAACATATTCCCGTACCAAAGGACCTAGGTATGATGACAACTTAACTGACCCTGGTCCACACGGTTCTCCCATTTCAGTGAAGTCAACTCGTTCTCGAGTACATTTGGATCCTTGGCAATGTTTTTCATCTTTGTTGGTCCTCGGTGTCTCTTTTGCTGAGGTAGAACTGAACCTGTAGCTCCCTCAGAGGCAACCGTATGATCAACTTTTGCAGCCACTCCTTGATTACCTTCTGCAGCCACTCCTTGATCACCTTCTGCAGCCACTCCTTGCTCAGCTTCTGCAGCAACTCCTTGATCACCTTTAGGCAGGTCAGTTTGTTCTTCAGGTAGGTCAGTTTGTTCTTCATTATAGTTAGCTTGAGGCTCTGTTTCTTCTGAAGGCAATAGATACACATAATATACAATACCCAAAAACTCTGGCTCAACATCTTGGTTCTTTCTTTTTTGTGTACCCTTCTTTTTCCCAGCCATCTTATTTCACATGTAAAACTCAACAACAAATCAGTAACAAGGACACATGATTGTTCTTCAAAATGGATAAGATAGTCTAGAACAATCAAATGCACAAACATGGACACATGATTATTATGCAAATCCCAACAAGAAAGCAAACGCAGTAGCTTCACATCACACATATATGCCTTCACAATCACTTCGGGCAGTTTGAGCTACATCATGTAAGTCTTCAATATCCATGTCAATATTTGATGGTAATGGCCCAACATCTGCATGTCCATCTTTGACATCTTCCTCATTGTATCTTCTTGAAGGACCTCTCATAACAACATACCAACTAGATGAATCATCTTCCCCTGAATAAAATACTTGCTTGGCTTGAGAGGCTAATATGTATGGATCCCTTGCAAAAGATACTTGACTTTGTTTCAGGTTAACAAGTGTAAAGCCATCTTCTACCTTAACGCCATTACCTCTAACTGCCCATTGACACCGTAATAGAGGAATGTAAAAAATGTTATAATCCAACAAGATAATGTCGATGACTCTGCCGTAGTATGATACCAAATCAACCACTTGGGAAGTGTCCCTTGCACTGGCTCTACACATGGATGTTGCCTCATAAAACACCCCACTATTCTAATTGAGCCTATCAACTGAGTCTGTATAATACCTTGCATTACTACGTGGACCATATGCCAACCACTTAAGTGTATCTTCATGCCCTCCTGAACCAAGAGGTATCTAAGATATATAAATAAAAAGTTAGACTTTGTATATGGTAAGACACATATAGATATAAACCAAAATACCCACAATTCCGTTAATTTGTAACTTGCCTTTTCTTTTAACCAAGCTACAAAATTTTGTGTATGCATACTCCATAACACAATTGCATCACGCCTACATCTTGCATTAGAGTCTTGTAGATATTGTAGGTGCATGCTTGTAAACGAAAAAAAAAAAAAAATCAGACTGCTATTCATAAAGAAAATACCTAGTGAATTAGATAATGACAATAAATTACTCCACATAAGGATCCACCATAGCCGTATTTTGAATGACAGCAAGATGGGCTATTTTCTTCTCCATTTTAGTAAGAGTAACTGAAGTGGTTGCGGATATTGGACGACCCTCTAGGATAGAGTTGTTCTCATACTCAGTATTTCTATCTGGTTTTTCCTCTACACTTGTTGTCTTTTTTGAAAAATCATAACAAAACTACATGCATTCTTCTGCGAGATACGACTCAGCTATACAACCCTCTGGTCTTGCAGGGTTTCTTACAAATTCTTTCAGAACTTTCATGTACCTGCACACAGTGAACACCAAATAAAAAGATTCAATTTTATGAAGGTAAAATAGTGTAAAAATAAAATGAAATAGAAACCTTACCTCTCAAATGGATATATCCATCGAAAATGGACAGGTCCACCTAGTCGGGCTTCCCTTCCTAGATGTACACACAAGTGCACCATAATATCAAAGAAGCTGGGGAAAAAATCTCTCAAACATGCAGAGAGTTTCCACAACTTCAGTTTCCATTACTGAAATCTTCTCCCTGTCTATAACTCGCTAACAAAAGTGGTTGAAGAATGCACATAAGCGTAAAATTGCTATCATGGGACCATTAGGTAATAAACCTCTAAGTGCAACCGGAAGAAGTTGTTGCATCAACACGTGATAATCGTGTGATTTGAGGCCCATTATCTTACACTCGTCTAATGATACACACCTCGATATATTTGAACAGTAGCCATTCGGGCCTTTGAAGTCAAACAGCCGCTTACAAAAGATTGTTTTCTCTGACTTTGACAAAGACCAGGGTGATGTGGGAAGGTAGGTTCTTTTTCGGGTTTTTTGGTATATTTTCGGGATTTTTGTATATTTTTTGGGTTTTCGGCTATATTTTCGGGTTTTCGGGTATATTTCTAGGTTTTCGGGTAATAAATACCCGAACCGATTAAGATCCGAATTTTTTTGGGTTTTTACTGGTTCTTGAATCTCGGAACCAAACCGATCCAGAACCAATTGGAACCGAACCAGAATAAACCCGAAACCATATCGGTTCCTAAATGGGTCCAAAATCCTTCTACCCGAAAGCCCGAAACCGACCCGAATACCTGAATGCCCATGGCTAGTTTTATTCGACTTCTTTTTGTCTTCTTTCTCGTCTTTTTCGACTTCTTTGTCATTAGCTTCATCTTCTTCTTTATCTTTCAATTTATCTTTTTTTCTCTTATTCTTCTACTTCTTTTTTTATTTTTCTTCTTTTTCTTTCACTTTTTTTTTTTTAATTGAGTTTTCTTTCACTTCTTCATCGTCTTCGTCTCCTCCGACTTCTTCTATTTATTTTTTCTTTTAGGTTTTCTTCATCTTCTTCTTCCCTCTCATTCTTCATCGTCTTTGTCTTTTCATAATTCTTACTCTTCGGGTTTTTCTTTCTCTCGTCTTTGTCTTCTTATTCGTTTAGTTTTACATATCTTATAAATATTCATTTGATTGTATAATAAGTATCAATTTTCAGAGCGTAGGTAAACAATCCCAAAATGTTCATAGTTTACTTTTATTTGATCACATGATATACATAGATTTTATAATAAGTGTTAATTTCCAGAACTTTGGTAAAAACAATCCCTTTGCATAAGTGTACATACAATCACAAGGAGCTCCCTGGTTTCAATACTATATAATATACAATCAAATGAATATTTATAAGATATGTGAAAGTAAACGAATAAGAAGACGATTTAGGTGTAGATCATTTCCCCATTGCAAAGTTCGCACAAATTCATGTCGGATTTATTATACGAATCCAAACTAATACATAAATTATATCGATTTCAGACATCACAAAACTATATAATATAATATATAAATGAGATATTAGTTCAAACTCCCAAGAAACACAAAATACAGTTGCTTCAAATCAAAAGCTCGGACATTCGAGGCCTTGAGCCACAACGGCCTTTCTCCCTCCCTCCCAATGAATTGTGTTCCAAAGATTAACATAAAATCTCAAACAAAACCCATCTAAAAACCACAATCATTACATTACCTTATCTACCACATCCTTGGATCTAGGTGCATATCACTTCCCCATTGCAAAGTTTGCACAAATTCATGTCGAATTTATTATACGAATCCAAACTAACACGTAAATTATATCGATTTAGACTTCACAAAACTATATAATATAATATATAAATGAGATATTAGTTCAAACTCCCAAGAAATACAAAATACAATTGCTTCAAATCAAAATGCTCGAACATTCAAGGCCTTGAGCCACAACGGTCTTTGATAATACCTCCTCAAGCTAGTTACAAAGACGATCCACACACATAATTTCTTTTATTCATATTATTTACTCTCAATATCTTTCTTCATCTTGTCCATCTCATGATTTCTCACTATATATATGATCCAATTCCATTACCATTTTATCGTACTTCCCATGATTCTCCGCGAGTTTTCTCGACATGGAATAAAACCCATCTAGTGTTATATTCACTTTCTCTTATATCTCTTTAATCACACCACAATACGTCTCATGTGTGAAACTTTTCTCAAGCAATATATGTACCTCTATGTGCTTAGTTTCTTTTTTCCTAAAAGCTTCTTATTTCACTGTTAGTATCTATTTAGTTATTTCACTATCGTGAGTTAGATCAAACACATGGAAAAATCCCATGGCAAAGGCTTTATCAAACCCAAGCTTCACGTTCAGCGAGAAATAAACTTTTCCCAGCATCACAATCTTTGACACTTCCATTTTGTGTCGTATCTCTGTTCTTCTTCTCCTTTTATTTTCTCTTTGTATTCTTCTAAATAAAAGTAGCTAGATTTGGATTGAATATAGAACATGTTAGCATAAGTGACGAAAAGAAGTAGAACATGTGTACATAACAAAATTTCAAAACTAATTCAAATAGATATGATCTTAATACATATGTTCTTAATATAAAAAAGAACATTACTAATCCTTTTTTCATTTTCTTCTTCGACATCTTCTTATTCTTCTTGCTTTTATTACAAAATAAATCAAAAGCCACTAAAATTTGAAATGAAATTTACTATAATCTAAATGTAAAAACTCTATCCTTCCACACTTCTTTAACCATATGATCAAAGTCGGTGGACCAAAATACATTGATGAGCTAGCCGGAGATTAGAGACATGAGCAGCCGAGGACGGAGGTGGTAGTCTCATCAAAGCAACGTTAGTTTCTACATCGAGAAGACTCAAAGCGGAAAATATCGATTGAGATATAGGATCCTTCTTTGATGTACTTGAACATTAGGTATAAATCTAGCGGTGAAATCGATTGAGATATAGGATCCTTCTTTGATGTACTTGAATATTAGGGATAAATTCAATAATTTTTTTTCTTAGATAATATGCCTCAGCTAAGAGAAGCAAATGTTGAGGTTGCTTGTGACCAATCCAAAAGTTTATTAGGATCTGTTGCCTCAATCTGAAATATATTTTGTGTTATTAAAAGTCAAAGTAAAATTATCTTAAAGAGAACCCAATTAAGTCTAATAATGTCGAAAGATCGCTTGAGTAAATATTTTGTTTTCATCATACGTTTAACAAAATACTTTGGGTTTTTGCTTCAATTGCAGATGTCATGTCATCTATACGACACTTTCTTATTCTATCTTAAACATCTAGAGTTGTGTACAGATTTCTCCCAGCGGTGGAATCTACTTACCCGTAGAGTCAAAGAAACTAAAAAACTTCATGTTCTTAACCTTAACTAATTAAGATGAAAGATTTGACCATACTTTTTAATTTAGCATTTCTCTTTGAAGGTGATTGATTTGTTCTTGATTTCCTGTGTGGAACATAATTTGTTATTTCAGCAACACGTAATTAACTTTAGTGACTTAAAACAGTGTATACAACGTCCCTGATGGTCACATATAATGAATCACAACACAAGGCCACTTTCTTCTTCTTGTCGATTAAAAGACTCGTGAAAGAAGGCTTGGAACATATCGCAGTGGTAGAGAACAAACAGCTTGGGTGACCAACCAAGCCTGCGATATGTTCCAAGCCTTCTTCATTGAAGAATTGAAATGGCACATTTCGGAGAAGAATAAGAACGGATACGATGCCGTTCCGCTCCAGGTCGTCGCTGATCACAAGAAGATCTTCTGGTACGTATGCGTGAAAGCTCCCGGCAGAGAAGACGACTCCTCCCATTTCAGAGACAGCTAAAATTGTGAAACTTTTTCATGGAAAATATGGAGACATGCAAATGAAAAGAGAAAAGGATGTTCTTGAATCTCTGTCTTATATTACCAGGAAGACCATCACTATGGAATATCGTTTTATTACAACTTTCCAGGCCTCTCGGATGTTTTTGATACTCTCTTTGTCGGAAATTTTCATTCCTTTTTAACACTATAAACATAGGAATGGGGCTTGAAAACAATTCCACTCCAAGATTCAGTAAAGTTCTTGACATCCATTCGCTGTTGTATGTTTTTCCTCTTTTGAATCCGTCATAACACCGAGATACCTTCTTCACCGTGTTCTCGCTAAGGGTTGTCAAGTAGATACACCGTGCAACAGTTTGACAAAACCTAAGAAGCTCAGTTTTCCATCACTGTGCCTTATCCGGTCATGTAGCATGGTATGGACCGGGATCGATGATCCAACACCAAGTTCCTACAAGACATTTGTGTTCCCTTTAGGAATCAGCTGAAAATATTGTGAAAAGAAAGTCCAAGTGAAGAAGAAAAACTTACGGAAGCGAGTCCTTTAATGACGATAACTCGGTTTCCATTCATCTCAAAGAGCTCACAAGCATGGCGAACGCTCTGTTCCCAACAATCAAGAGACTCATGCTGATGAACACTAATGGAAGCTGCACAAAACTCTTCAAAACCCATCCCTTTGTATTGAATTCCATTCAACTGTCATTTCACAACACAAACTTTGTTAACCAACCTTGTACTGTATTTTAAACAGATTAAGCAAAAGGCCGAGAACAAAAACGGGACAATACCAATGCAAAAAAGTCTGGTATCCGTGATTCCTTCATTGCCTCTATCGCATTTGTAGCAAGTGCCTGTCCAACAAAGACTGAATTTAGCTTTGAGCCGTTTGTTCTCTACCACTGAGAGAGAGAGAGAGAAAGGGGAGAGAGAGAAGAAGGCACATACCGATATGATGTTATCCAAAGTGATGAGACCATAAGTAAGTAGAAACACAAACAACTTTACCTCTCGCAACCATCTTAGAACACAAAAGCAAACAATTAAATTCCATACCAAAAGTTAAAAATACAAACAGACATCATACAAAAAAACTAAAAGAGTATGACAATAAATTAATAATCCAGCACACTTCACAAACCACATGATAAGAAAATTAAGTTTACCAAACCAAACCAGAACAACAACAAAAACAACGAAAACATATTAGATACACTCAGCTCGGGTCCAACAAAAATGGTGGTCCGAGACAAGGAAAAAAATGTGGCCCTTTGTAAAATATAAATTTTGCAAAACAAAAAAAAAAACAGCAAATAAAAAAAAAAGCCAAAACACTATTTCTGAAAAATAACTCTTCTTGCATTTTTCCATGGGAAATCGTCCATTAGACTCACATATTCTATTTTTTCAACCATAGCTCTCTCAATCGATAATAAAGCTAACCCATTCAATCTTTCCTGCGACATAGTGGACCGCCTATAATTCTTGATAAGCTTTAGTTTGGAGAAACTTCTTTCGGCCGATGCAACAGATACCGGAACAGTCTAACATTATTCGGTAAGCAATCGATGTATTTGCATAACAACATTCCCTTCTTTTCAAATAATCCAACATTTCAATTGGCTTTCGAACTTCGGTTGGTAATACTTCTCGAAGAACTTTCAACTCTGAAAACAAATTGTTCCCATCTATATCAGAATGTGCGCCATTCTTTAGAGAAGCTTCAAGGTTCATGCACGATGCTCTCAGATTATCATACCAACTGATAATAGCTTCTTCAAAGATTCTCAGCGTCTTCATGATTTCTCTCACTATGAGATGTTTCACCAATTATAAGATTTTCAGGCTTTTTCACATACCTTAAAATAGAATTTTCAAGAGCTTTCATCGATTCTTCCCTCCTTTTTTTCTCTTTTCTTCTTACGTTTCCTGGTTTATATTTTCTTATACCCAAAGGAACCACTTTCTAGAAATCAACAACAACCACAACGATTGATAAAGAAATTAAGAAATTAAGAAATTATAGAATTAATTTGTTTGGTTGCTTAGAGAGAATAAAACAATTTTGTAATTACTAATTATGTGAAAGGATCATGAAATATGAAACAGCTTACCTGAACCTGATCGAATCGATGAAGAGAAGAGTAAAGCAAACCAGTGGCGACGATTTGGATGTTAACGACTTTCTAAAAAGATGAACCGTCTACGATGGTTTAGATAATTAGGTTTTAATGAATTGATTTGTAATTCCTTTTTTAAAAGTTTTAAGGCATAATTCCAATTTTATTTAAAAATCATTGGAAAAAAGGAAATAAAATAACTTGATATAAAAAAGGATAAGTATAATTTTTTTTTGGGTGGCCTTATCAAAAATGGGTTTCAAATTTAAAAATTAAAACCTTATAACTTATTAACTTAAAACTAATTTTGTGGTCCATCAAAAACTAAAAAAAAGTGGTCCAAGGCCATGGTCTAGCCTCTGGGCCGGGCTTGGATACACTGCTACACACCCTAAAAAAATACAAGATGAGAATATGAAATTTATATAACTAAACCAAAGAAAAAAAAAAACTCAAAAGAAATACTCGCATAAATCTTTTCAAATTACTCGAATTGTATATGATCGGTAGCTACGTCATCCACCTTGCTAGCTTCCTTACATACAGCTTGTTAAAAGTTAAATTAAAAAAAAAAACCTAGAAAATCAGAACCAACTAACATAATGACAAAATAACAAAGAAAACAAACAACCATAAAAATGCTAAAACGCGTTTCATAAACAGGATCAGAAGATATCAAATTAAATAAGAGAAACAAAGAATTCAAGAGACCACATAAATTCGCTACTACGTTTCATAAAAGAAGCCATCATCAGAGCATTAAGTTTATGAAAGAAATCTAAAAAAAAAAGAAACGAATATGCTGTTCATATTTCATGTTATGTCTTTGATGGCGAACTACGTCGAAGTATGGCTATTGATCTACACGCAAACATGACAAGAAAAAAGAATCAATAGGTTAGCTCCACAAAAATCTAAACATAAACAAACAAATAACAACAAAAAATTAAGATCTATCACTATGAACAAAGAAATAAATGGTCGATTCATGAACTAAAAAAACTTAGACGAAAAAAAAAAAACAAAAAGCGGATGACTGCACAATTGAAAAGGAGAGATCTAAGGTTAGGGATGTCAATCGGGATGGCCCGACCCGGCCCGGTCTGAAAAAAAATTGGGCCTAAATTCTAAAGCCTGGCCTGGCCCGAACAGGGTTATAGGGCTTTTTCAGGCTTTTATTTGACATGTATAAATCTTATAGAAATATCACTGAAAGTCTATAGATAATGATTTTAAAAATATGAAGTAAATAGAATGAATGATAATGTTACTTGTGATCACGAAATGTAAATCCATCAAACCAAGTGTGTGTACAGATCATTGTTTCAACGTGTCTAGGTAGAAGACAATTTCTATATTTGTTCAAAACCTGCACACCAATACTAATTGTAGACTCTAGGATTTATATTAAGACAAAACTAGGAAATTAGGGTTTTCGATCAATGAAAAATATATAGGAAATACTCCATGTTTTAAAAAGTTAAATTCTTAAACAAAACATCTAACTCAATCAAAATGTTTATTTATGGGCTTTTCGGGCCGGCCCGAGCCCAGCCGGGCTAAGCCCGAAAAATCCACTAGCCCGATTGAGCTTGGCCCGAAAGGCCCAGTTTTTTTGGGCTTATATATAAGCCCGAGCCCGGTGTTTTTCAGGGCCAGGCTGGGCCGGCCCTCGGGCTTTGGCCCTAATTGACAGCCGGGCTAAGGCCGAAAAATCCACTAGCCCGATTGGGCTTGGCCCGAATAGCCCGGTTTTTTTGGGCTTATATATAAGCCCAACGTTTTTTAGGGCCAGGCTGCGCCGGCCCTCGGGCTTTGGCCCTAATTGACATCCCTATCTAAGGTTGATATATATAGGTTTTTTCATAAGTTAGGGTTTTAGGTATATTCGCTTTTTTTTTTTTGATAAAGACAAATCATATATATATTTAGCCGTTTTTAAAATCCCCTAAACGTTATCTAGGGTTTAATTGAAATATAAACCTTATTTAATTCGAAGCCCACTATTACGAAACACCTTGAATTAAAAGCCCAATAACTCATAATTCTGGTAGAAAATCGGTACGACAAATTATGAATTTAAAACAAAACTTAATTTAAACCGATTTAAAAGGTACTAAACCGATTAAAAGGGTAATCAATTACAAGACTGTTGTTTAACTCAAAGATCTATAAGCTCGCAGGAAAAATCAGACGAAATTTTCTCTCTGGGTGCGATTCAAGTGCGATTCAAATAATGTCAACCTTCGATTCAAATAGTGTCAACCTTCGTTTTTAGCTTCGCCGGCCTTGGCTTCGCCAACTCCGGAGTCGGATCCTCCCATCATCGACTCTGCTCCAGTCTCTCTTCAGCACAAAGCCTCCAGCCAATCTATCCGATCTTCTTGGTTGGACAAATTTGTTAAGCCTAAGCGTTCGGTGTTGTCATCGGAAGTTGTTGATGGGGTAGCCCTAGCTTCGATCCCTGAAGAAGTTCTACTCAACGCGCAACCTCTTTGGTCCAACTTCATCGTAGGACACTTTATTGGCGATGCTCCACACATCGGAAAAGTGCACGCTACAGTTAACCGAATATGGAGCTCCCACCCCAAATGACCAAAGATCGATGTTCAGTTTCTCAACCCAAAGGCGGTCCTCTTCCGTATTGAAGATGCACAAGCAAGATCTCGTGTTCTTAGGAGACACTTTTGGCATATCTCTAAATTCCTCTAGTGGTACAGGAATGGAATCCTCGTATCTCTACTCTGAAGCCGGATCTGTCGTCAATGCCGATATGGGTGGACTTTAAGCAAGTGTTGGACCATCTCTTTCCCCATAAGGGGTTGATGTTCTTGGGGGATTTGGTAGGAGAGGCAGAAAAAATTCATCCAAATTCTGAGCGTTGTATTCGCTTGGATATGGCTTGCGTTCTAGTAGTGGTTAACTTGGAAAAGCCTCTATCGGAAAAAATTACTCTCCAAACTGAACCAGAAATCTCTATTTCTGTCTCTTACCCATGGTTGCCTCCTCGTTGTTTGTTGTGTCAGAGTTGGGGTCATAAAGATTCGGAGTGTTCACAAATGAGAAGAGGATCGATTATCCCTCCGGAGCAAAACGATGACCACATTAGAAAGAGTCCAATCAAAATTCTGAAATCTGACGCTTCGGTGGTAAAAGAAGGTGAGAGTTCAGATTTAAGACAACTTTTATGTGATTTGGAAAAGCAGGTTGTGCAAGTTGTGGAAACGGTTGAAGTTGCTAATGAACAAAAACAGAGACAGTGGGGCAAGATGGAATAAATGAGGTTACAACAGAGCAGTTACATGTTGAAGAAGCGGAGTCACAAAACGAGGAGACTTGGACGATCGTGGCAAGCAAAAGATCTCCCGCCAAAATCCAACCAGAAAAAGCATCAAGTTCAAAGGCAAAGTCAGCGTAAGTAACTTCACCTACGGGTTTTAAGGTTCTCGCCAACATTGTTGAAGAAGACGTCGAGAAGGAGGAAGGGGAGATTCAGAATGTTGGCGATGTGGGGGATTCATCTGAGGAGGATGATGATCTTCCCCTTGCCCCTTCTAAGAAAAAGATCGGACCAGATACTCGAGGAAGAACTACGGCAATAAAGAAAGCTATCATCACAAAAAAAGACAAACAAATTTCTTCTCCAAAGCAAACCAAAAGAGCTTCCGAGAGGAAGCACTAATGATAATGAGGCATTTCTTTGCGGGGAATACTAGGAGTTGCAACAAAATGTGCAAACATAATGTAGTTCAGTCTTGGATTCGTGATACAAATCCTTCTTTTGGGTGTCTTCTCGAAACTCGTGTTCAAGAAGTAAACTGTCCATCTATCATCGATAGTGTTTCCCGGGATGGATCTCTATTAAAAATTACGATTACCATCGCTTAGGTCGGATTTGGTTTATCTGGTCTGACGAAGTTACAGTCACTCTGCTGTTCAAAAGTCCACAACAAATCACGGTTTTTGTTAGTAGTTTGACGGGTTCAAGTTTTGTGTGCTCTTGCATTTATGCCTCCAATTTCAGAAGTGAGAGAGCTATTTTGTGGGAAGAGTTAATGCAGGTTCGAGATCAGTTTATCACTATGGACACACCTTGGATTGTCTTAGGTGATTTCAATGAAATTTTGGCATCAGTGAGCACTCTAGAGTTCTCGAATCAATCTCTGAGTAGACTGGTATGCGCGAATTCCAGAGTTTGGTTTTAAAGTGCGAGCTCTTGGATTTAGGATACATGGGTCCTAATTACACTTGGTGGAACCAACATGAAATTGATCCAATTGGGAAGAAACTGGATCGTGCTTTGGTAAACGGTGTTTGGTTCTCAAAGTATCCTCAATCTTATGCGGGGTTTGAAACTAATGGAATATCGGACCATACTAGATGTCTGATTCGTTTGGACAGCCAGATATCTGTGAAAAGACGGCATTTCCAGTTTTTTAATTATTTGGTTCATGATCCGAAATTCCAGGAAACGGTCGCTCAAGGGTGGGATAGTACGCCTCTATTCTGTTCTCGCTCTGCTCTTCATCGTTTTCATCGGAAACTAAAAGCTCTAAAACCGTTTCTACGAGCTCTCAACAAGGAAAAGTTTGGGGATATCGTAATGAAGACTAAAGAGGCATTCGATGTGTTGTGTGAAAAATAGAATATGGTCCTTCTTTCACCGGATTCGGAGAACATTGCAGCTGCAAAGGAAGCATCAAAAATCTGTAATCACTTCGCTGGGATTGAGGAACAATTCTTCGGTCAGAAATCCAGAATAACGTGGCTACGATTCGGTGATCAAAACACAAAGTTCTATCATCGTACAACACAATGCAGGAAGACAAAAAAACTCAATCAAGAGACTGTTAAAGGAGGATGGAGTTATTCTAACAGATTGAGTGATATAAAAGAGGAGGCAGTGAGTCATCTAAAAAGTACTCTACAAGGTGATTATCCAAACCTCGCAGCTTTTACAATCGAATCACTAGAGGATCTGATTCAATATCGATGTCGTACAGAGAAAGCTGAAATGTTGATAAAAGACGTAACAGAGGCATAAATAAAACAAACTCTCCTATATATGCCTTCGAATAAAACCGCAGGACCAGATGGTTACACAACATAGTTCTTTGTGTCAGCTTGGCCTGTGATTGGTCGTGACTTTGTGGTAGCAATACAATCATTCTTCCATCACGGTTTTATGCCAAAGGGTGTAAATGGTACGATGCTCTGCCTTGCACCAAAAAAAGTTGATGCTCAAAACATACGAGATTACCAACCTATAGCATGATGTAACATTATTTACAAAGTCATCTTGAAGATTATTGTTAACCGAATAAAATCGGTTCTTCATGAAGGTATGGTCCCCAACCAAAGTGCGTTTATTAAAGGTTGTTTACTGCTGGAAAATGTGCTTCTGGCAACTGAGCTAGTAAAAAATTACCACAAGGACTCAATGGCGCCTAGATGTGCATTAAAATTAGATATTTCTAAGACTTTTGACACGGTCTGATGGGATTTTATAAACTCAACCCTTCAAGTCATGGGATTTCTAGAGATCTTTATCATGTAGATACGAGTTTGTATATCGACAGCATCGTTCTCGGTTATGGTAAATGGGGACCTTGAAGGATACTGAGGGTTATATCGGTTACCACCCCTTGTGTCGGGATCTCAGAACAACACACTTGAGTTTCGCGGATGATATGCTAGTGGTCATGGATGGTAAATCAGACTCGCTAAGAGGTGTGATGGGGGTTTTGACGCAGTTCCAGCATGATTTTGGTCTAGCAATAAACGCTTCTAATTCATCGCTATTTGTGGCAGGGCGAACTTTGAATTCTCTACCACTAGTAGCTCAGTCTCTTGGCTTCCCCTTGGCACAGCTACGTATTTGATACCTTGGTCTCCCTCTAACTACTAAGAGCATGACCAAATTTTATTATGAACCATTAATCGACAAGATTCGGAGGCGTATGACTTCTTTGTCTAGTAAGTCCCTTTCCTTTGTGGGTAGACTTCAGCTAATTAAGTCCGTTATTGCAAGCATTACAAACTTTTGGTGCTCTGTTTTCCGTCTCCCGCGGCGCTGTTTCGATACAATTGAGAGTATGTGCTCTGCGTTTCTTTGGTTTGGTTCGCCACATTTAACAACTAAAGCTAAAGTATCATGGGCAGATGTATGTAAACCGAAAAGGGAAGGTGGTTTGGGACTAAGAAGATTACATGACACTTCTCGTGTGTTTTCTCTTAAACTCATTTGGCTGCTATTTGAAAAGACGAGTTCTTTGTGGGTAGCTTGGACTCGACACTACTTACTTCGTAACTCTTCTTTCTGGGATGCTACATCAAATTCTAGGGGATCTTGGATTTGGAAAAAACTTCTAAAGCTTCGTCAAGTTGCAGCAGATTTCATTCGGCATGAAGTTCATAATGGAGAAACAACTCTCTTTTGGTTTGATAACTGGCTTCAAAAGGGGAGGCTGATTGATGTAGTTGGTGAGGCGGGGACTAGAAATTTGGGTATTGATCGTCAAGCTATGGTGGCAGATGTTGTTACCGGTAACAGCTGGTCAATCCGTCGATGTCGCAACATATCTCTTCACGAGGTGCGTGACTGTATTATGTCTTCAACGGTTCCTTTAGCCTCAGCTGGACCCGATAAGATACTGTGGCGTCAGAGAGAGAACATTTTTAAAGATCACTTCTCATCCAAAGATACATGGGAGAAAATAAGAGAGCCGGGTCAAAGAATGTGGTGGAGTCATCTAGTCTGGTTCTCTCAATCGATTCCACGGCATGGATTTATAACTTGGCTTGCTCTGAAGGATAAGCTGTCGACATGAGAGAAGATGAGACAATGGGGACTGGTCCAGCCTTGTCTTCTTTGTGGAGAGATAAATGAGACGAGAGATCATTTGTTCTTTGCTTGTCCTTACTCGTTCACAATTTGGAATGGCTTGTGCTCGAGACTTTTATAGGGACAAACAAACCCGGACTGGACAATCACTACGAGATCTGTGTCGAGAAAAAGGGGAAACAAGTGGGATTCTATTCTAGCCCGTCTAGTTCTCCAGACAACAATTTACAAATTATGGCAGGAAAGAAACGGGCGTCGCCACCAACAAAGTGGAAAATCAGCAAACTTCGTTATGTTCGCGATTGACAGAGAGGTCCAACTGCGCCTTCAATCTCTTAACTCAACTACATCCAACGACAACATGAAATCATCTCTCGATGGGGAGAAGTTCGACCAAGGCACCAAAGTTAGATGTTCTCTAATCTTTCTTCGATGTGTTTTCAAAATAATTTTCTGCTGATTTTAAATTTATGTAGTTTTCTTTAATCTTTGAACTCTAGTTTTATGTAATCTTTGTACTCTTGTAAAAATTCACTTTGTTGATCAATAAATTTGAAATTTCAACCAAAAAAAAATCAGATGAAGATCGATCGAAAAACACGGTGGAGATACGACGGCGACACGTAGACGCTGAAGAACTAAACTAAACGAGATAAAATAAAATTTAAAGGGCTCTGAGAGCGGTACCTTTGAGTTTTTTTCGCGTGAAGATTGAATGAATGAAAATCTAGAAGAGGGGATACTATTTATAGAAGGAAGGGCCGACTTCGAGGTAGGCCCAGCACCATCAATTCGGCCCAATAGCAATAAAGATAAAAAAACGGTTCCCAAGACACAACAATTATCACGCTTACTGACGCTTCGACTTTGTCGCCCTAGTGACGCTTCGACTTCATCGCCCTAGTGACGCCTCGACTTCCAGTCTACAAAGTCATCATTACACCTACCTACGCGGCGATTGAACTCTTCAAGGCAGTTCCCATCACAAAGTCAGAACTATAGAAGTGACGACCTGCGAGCTCGATAAACGTAAGCCTAAAAACCAAGCTCTCCAACCAAATATTCGACGACGTACAGTTGTGCTCTTTCCCTTATCATGGTTTTCATCCCACATGGTTTTTTCCATGATAAAGTTTTTAACAAGGCGACGCGTACCAAGTCGAGGTCACTCTCGATTCTCTACCGAGCTACCTTTCTTCAATAGTTCGCCGAGCTAATCAGTCATTCGCTCGATGAACTGGGGGGCTTATTGTTGGAGATGGGTTGAGAACTCCTCAGCGTGGCCCGAATCGAGATGGGCCTTGTCAAGAAACCGGCCCGTTAAGAAGTCCATGAATAGGAATTTCCAGATAGAGGATCGATCTCGTCGCGACACATGTCCCGATCGACATCCGTATGTACGATCGACTTGCCACATGTCCTTGCTGAGATCTGTGCGGTCGACCAACCACTTGTCCCGATGAATCATCGAGGACACCTGTCAAACCATTTCCCGAGGCTAGGTCAATGGTTCGCACCACCTATAAAGAATGAAGGACGTTCAACTGTTCACGGGGTCGGATCTAGGCTTCAACACTATACACATATTTACCTTACAGATCTATATTTACCTTGTATCTTAGATCTTGGAGCTCAGTCATTTCCCTTATATTGACAAGTTTCTCTCATCACTTTGTAACTGACCTACATTTTATTCGAATTATCGACCTCACAATTTCTATATTTGTTCAACAATCTTTACTTAAAGTCAACGTGAGATATCACTTACATGCCGACGTGAACTATCAAGTTTCTACTGACCTAAATCGACCTAAAAAGACCGACGTAATCCTTTCCAATTCAACAATTCAGCCAATCAGTCATGTGATTCTTCCTTGCGATTGACGACCTCTAAGATCTCGACACGTATATAGAATATCTCCTGATCCTCGCATTAAAAATATTATTAGTTGCTCGTGCAAACCGGGTTCAACAATATCCATGATCGGAGATTTCTCTGTAGAAGATACCTTTCGCCTAATATCCTTAACCCTAGTGAGCCAGAGAGAATGGTACACGAGACAAAGATTACACAACACAAAAAAATAAAACAAAAATTGATCGAGAAGAAAAAAAAATGTGCAAGAAAAATAAGAGGGAAGATACAAACGCATCAAATATTCGTTTCGAGGTTATGCCTAATTTTAGCCCAGTCCAGCCCATATTTTCCTCAGCTTCAATTCTTTCTCTTCTTTAATATTTATTAAACTCTATAAATTAACACTCGAATATTCAATAAATTAATAAATACGATAAATTCATAATTTTGTCCGATTCCGAGTTGGGCATGCTCAAAATATAATACAATTCGATAAGATAATGAATTTTATAAAAACTTCTATATAAAATATGGTCTCATTAATATCATAAATTAATAATTATCATATAAAAAAATTATATAAACATAACTAAGACAATCTACTAAAATATGATTCTAGTGTTGTTTGTTTTTTCTTAAAATTGAAATCCTTTTGGAGTGCATCTCTAATTTTTTTAATTGCATCAAAAACTTCTGGTGTTGTCTTCTCAATTTATCCAAAAATTGTGAAGAATTCTAGATGCGATAATTGCTTCTTTACTCGTAATTGTTTCCAAATGTATCATAATATCATATTTACCTTCATCATCAACATTAAGGATAGTAGACACAATTTATTATAAACTCGGAACTTCTGAGCATGTATCATTTTCCCCTATATCCTCCAATTTCGTCTCCATGTCTTGTATATTAACCGAACGACTTTCTCCAAAACGACAAAAGGATTTGATGCCATGTCGTAACTTAAACTCTCCAAGCCAACCTGGAGAAAGTTGGTGCTCAGATTCTTGTTGAGAGTATACAAGTTTCATTGTATCTCTTGCCTTTTCCAAAATTAGTTCGCCGGCCAGTCATATTCACGCGATCTTGGTATCGGAAAAACCACTCAAAAACATTAACTTTCTCCATATCTGGAAATTTTGCTAGTTTGTATCGCTTGATATTTCTTCCTCCTTCTAGGTCGGCTGAAAGATACTTAGTTGATCGTTTGAGTATGTTTGAGATTGTACCTTGACTATTTTTTAAAATGAAACTTTTCCTCAAGCCACGATTGCAAATCTTTTTGAGTGCATGCGGTATGATCTCTCTTGTACTCACATAATTCTTTGCGTATTTGATCGTTGACTTTGTAACACATTTTAGATGAGGAGACATTGTTAGATGTAATAAACACAAAGAAGAAGAACATGCACTTAAAGGTAAAACTTTCTATTTTAAGTACAAGGAAAATTTATAAGATTATGGACTTTAAAAAATATATTTTAAATTAATAATTATTAATTTATCGATAAATTAATAACTGTATATAAATCAATAAAATATCCTAGTCCCAACATTATTAATTTATAGAGTTTCTTTTGTATCTCTATAAATTAATACTCGATAAATTAATATCTCGATAAATCAATAAATTTATTCGATCCCAAATTTGTTTTATCAACCAAATAATACCTCTATAAATCAATATTTTTTATAAATTAATAATATATAATAGTCCCGATCTATTAATTTATGGAAGTTTTACTGTAGCTTCATTTTATGTTGGGTATAATTAAAAGTAAAAACCCTTAACCTATTTGAATCGTTCGCTTAAAAAATTCAACTATCTCATTAAACATTATAATTCTCAAGTCCGAGTTGATTTAGATCCTTGGTCAAGTTTTGACATCGTTTAACAAAAAAATTAGGTTTACGGTTCACGGTCTTAGTAAAACAAATTCCGAAAATGATTTTGGATTGATTTGTAAAGAAACTCAAAATCCTAAATCATCATTGGTTTCTGTAACAAGAAACCCATAAATTTGTATTTCCGCTTAGTATTGTCCTCGCAACAATCATGTGGTTGCCTCTTATAGATCAAGATGGATAGTAATCTCGACTCATCCTTCGTTGACTCAAAAGAAGAGGTCTCAATAAGGATATTATAGTGAGAAAACCATGTCCGGCCCAGATCCCAAAAATTCCACCCACCAAAAACCCGGATTTTAAAAAATTCGAAAATATAAGTTTTGTTATTTATTTTTTATTTTTTTGGGTTTATGTTGAATCACCAGTTTTGACATTTTCGTTTAACTACTTTAAAAGTTAAAACCTCTATAAATTAATAATATTGAAATTTTCAAAATTTATTATTTTATAAAAATATTAATTAATCGATAAATTAATAAAAATTAATTTATAGAGAGATATTTTTTGTATTCCATAACCTTTAAAAAATATTTTTCAAATGATGTTATATCAAAGAATTTAGATGAATTCATTTGTGAAAATGACATGCATAAACTTGAGATTACAGTTAATACTCTCAAATATCATAGTGGCCATGTTCGTTTGACAATCACAAACGACTACGATTCAAATATTGCACGATGATGTTTATTTTGTTGTCGCGCGATTGGTTGCAAGATTGTTCGTTGCAATCACATGATGTGTTAATTTGAATCGTAGTCGTTTGTGGTTCGGGTGGGGCAGCGTGTGTTCAAGCTCTAATATTATGTTAAGGGATTGACCTAAGTCCCTTATATACTGCTCAAGGTCCTTTCCCACTTCAGATGTGAGATATTCTTCACATGATGTTTCAACCGGTAAACAAACAACATTTGATCGAAGTCGCAGGACCTCTGCGACTGTCAAACTAACATGTCGTGTATGTTATTAGTGTACAAGACTATCCATGTAAAATTGATACAAGTTTAAAGTTTAAGTTTAAAGTTTAGAAGATATTGTCTACTTATATTATTGGTGAAGTTTAAGACAATAATACGATATTTTTGGAAGTAGTTATGCATAAGGAAAAAATTATCGTGATTAAGTATCAAAAAAATAATTTTGGATGCATATCAAGAAGACATCATTAGGAGTCTTTGATGTAATTATCGCATAAAGGTATCAAACAATTATCACGTCTAAGAAACAAATTTTGGATATTGTACATATCAAAAAAAATATATATTATGATTTCTTCCCAAATTCAAATTGTAGTTGACTATTTTTAAGAGAATCATGCCTTCTCTACCACGGAAACCAGATCAGCTAAACAGGCGAATTTTAGTTTTTTAGTTTTTTTCAAATTTTAATAACAAATTTGACTAACAACAATTATATTTCTTTTCACATTTTTAGGGTTAATATTGTTTCAATCGCTATGCATTCTTTTCTCCTAAGTATTGTTGTCGTTGATTTGATGTTCACAAAGATTGCTGCAAATAGGGAAGACAACGACACAATCCCCTTTGCACCACCGTCACCATCTTCTCCCTCTCCCTCTCATTTGGTTCATCTAAATCTCAGGCATATGCGCCGCCTAAGAGTTTTTGGGACATCATTCGTCATCTACCTAGTACTCAAGGCTTACGAGCTTGTTCTGTCAAATATTTGGTATGTTTACAAAAAAATGTCTTGATGAACTGTATCTTCTCTTGTTTATACAACTACAATTAAATTTACTAGATATGTGATTTTTTTAGTCTCATGTGCGAAATTAGTGCGTTATGTAATAAATAGAATTTTATGTATTGAATTAAACGTCTACATAACAAAATAACATTTAACGCCATAAGAAAATCAATTTTCTCGTAACAGTTAAATCATGGGCAAAACGGAGGAAAAAAAACAAATAGACAATATGTTATATCATTGCTAGTTTGCAAATTTGCATATAATTTCTGGCTATTTTGCAAATTTACTCTAGACAAAAATAGTTTCGTGAAATGCCGACGCCGAAGTATAAATCCCCATAATTTCGACAAACAATGAAACCTAGCTAAAGATTTGGCCGAGACTAGATAGAATATATCACAGTGGAGTTCAGTTATAATTGGTTGATATTGAAGATAAGATTCTCTCTAGGGTTTACATAAACAAAAGTGAATTCGACTCTGTTTAATCTTTAGATTTTCAAAGTTTCGACTGAACGCAATGTAACGATAGCTTCTATCGGACTTTATGCCCACTCTCTCATTTTGACCCAATTATATTTGTTGTATCAGTTTTTTGTATTGAAGGATATGAAGCAATATATCGCTGAAAAAAAGAAAGAAAGAACATGATGCAATATGTCTTATGACTATGTTCTTTCTCTATTTATCGTGCAGTAGAGACTTTTCGATCTCGGTCCCGTATTGACTCTCACACATTCTCAGATTAGAGTAACAAACACGACTATGTTCACTCTCGTAATATAAAAAGTTTGAAAAAAAAAGTAACAAAATGGCAACACACGAAAGTGGGCTTAAAAATGTATATACTCCTTTTCGAAGCTTAAATTGGGCTTTTCGAGCTGAAATCACAAGGCTTTGGCCCAATAAAATTACAATTTTAGATACGAAATAGAGATAAAAGGCCCCTTTTATTATTCTTTCATCTTCCTTATCTGTTTCTCCCGTTCTCTCTGTCCTTCTCTCTGCGCACTCTTTTTCATCAATGGCTCTAGCCGCAAAAGTACCTTTGCGTTTAACAAAGGCAAGAAACACAGTGAAGGTAAAGAGATATTTTTCGATATCTTGAATTGTTTTTCTCTTTTGAGGCTTTGTGAAAGTGAGTTTTTATCAACTTCTATAAACAGACACTTGAAGACGAATCAAGCAGAGAACAATCGAAGCTTTGAGAAATCCCAAGGTGAAGTCAAGTAAGATTCATGCAATTCAGTGACATTTGTTTGTACATGTTTTAGCAAGTTGAAAGAAGTTAACTCATCTTCTCTCTTCAACATCTTTCAGGTTCGGAAGAAGATGTCTGAGCATCATCAACAATCACACAGGTAGATTTGTCTAGTGTAGATACACCACAACGAAGCTACAAGCATATAAAAGCTAAGTTTGTGTTTTGCCTTGATGAAACCAAGGAGAAGATAAGGGCTTCGATGAAACAAGTTTGGGCTCAACGGTCGAGATCAAAGCGATCAAAGGACAAGTTCGAGTCATTGTGGTCAGAAAACATTGCAGAAGCTGCAAGAAAAGGAGGAAGTGGCCAAGTAGAACTCGACTGGGACAGCTATGAAACAATAAAACTAGAGATATCATCTGAACAGCTTTTCAATTGGCTGAAGAGAAAGCAAGAACAAAGGAACAAAACAAGATGATAGCAGAAGAAGCTGCACAAGCCAGGACTGAGGAGATGAGGACGGTTGCAGAAAGAAAGATAGAACGCGAAGAGAGAGACCGAAGAGAAGAAGGAAATATTCGAAAACCAAAGCAGAACAAAGAGATTGCAACCATTGCCTCACGTTCTAAACTGAAGAAGAAACTAACAAAGGTAAGAAAAACTATTCATTGGACTCCTCAGGCAAAACAAGAAACTCACTTGATGATGTTTGGGTTGAATAAATGTGTTTTCAGATTCACAAGAAGAAAACAAGTATTGGTAAAATCGCTATTGGAAAGGATAGGGTAGTTTCAGTTGCAGCTAAACTGGAGAAACTGGACTTGGAACTGATAAAGAAAGAGAGAAGAGGAGATATCTCACTTGCTGATCAGATCCAAGCAGCCAAGAACCAACGAGGAAATGATGTTTTATCAAGATTTGGTCTTTTTGGCATGAGATCAATGGATTTTGATTTAACTCTTTTTTCAACTCCTAGTTTATAGAGCTTTCTCTGAACTTCTTGTGCCACTAAAATACTGAAATAAGACTTGAGGATATAATAAATAAACCAACTATTAATAGAACGAATGCTACTGACTCATGCAGCAGTTACTGAAACTAACTCTCAGTCTCTCTCACACAAACTAGAGTGACAATTGAAGAACACTGACCACAATAGTTTCAGCTCCGTATTGAAGAGCTCCTATACATGAAAACCCAAGACGGTTCAACTACTTAACCATGGTACTGGTCCCTAGGGCGGGTAAGGATGCTGCTGCATTCCACCAGCCTGACCTTGTTGTTGTTGGTATCCACCGTTCTGCTGTTAGTTTCCAGACCATCCTCCATTCATGTTCGTGTTCGGTGGTGGTGGTCCCTGATAGTTTTGACCCATGTTTGGTGGTGGAGGAGGAGGTCCTCTGTAGTTCTGGTTCATGTTTGGTGGTGGCATATGAGGCGGCATGTTTGGGTTGTTGCCCATGTGAGGCGGTGGAGCACCTCCTCCCATACCCTGGTTTGGTGGTGGACCTCTATTATAACCCATGTCTTGGTTTCCCCTAACGTTATCTCTTCGCCTCTCGAAGTTCCTGCTTCTATCCGAGTTGCGAGGCTTGCCATTGCCTCTGTTTCTGTCATTTGCTCTACAATTGTTCCTTATCCACTCCTCATGATACTTTGGGTCATAAGGAACAGCCTTTCCATCAATGAAAGGTTCTCCTGAAAAGATTCATTCAGAAATCCAATCAAGACTATAATTACTCTCTGACAAAATCATCATCATCCCTAACAAATTTCAGCTGTCAGCAACGCATATTGTGACTACAAAACAATGCACAATTATTAGAGTAAATCGACTTACCTCAATAGTTTTTGTTCTTCACATCCAAGTAGGAATCAGGAAGAACCCATCTAACCTTGGGCAATTCTGGATTTCACAGATAAAATTTAAGAATTCCCAATGCTTATAACTCAAGCAAGTAAATATAAATATCAGCAAAGGAAATGACAAGCTTACCTTTGATCTTCAAAGAAAGATCTTCTGACACTAGAGCTCCAAAAGCATAGTAGCATTTGTGTGACACAGAGTAGATTTTCATCCTTGCTTCTTCTTCACTGAAATGCTCAGTGAAAATATACATTCTCAGTCTTACAAAAATGGCAACTCACGGATTCAACACAGTGAACCCTAGAGAAACAGATATATATATATATGTATACCTGCCAACAACCTGGGCTAGGGTTTTGATGTAGGAATCAATAATTTCGTCTCTAGTGAGATCGCCTTCAGGCGGTTCCATGACAACAAGCCAATGCTCGAAATCACAACCATCGAGCAAAATCGTCTCCTTAGGTGGCCGATTCGACCAATTAGGGTTCGGGTCATTCAGAGAAGACGAAGTAGCTTGCGTAGACAGATCCCTAGTCGAAAGTAGACCGGATCGGACCAATGTGTAGAATCCGGAAACGAGAGGACGGGAACGGTTTAGCAACGTGGACGCAGATCGAGAAGCCGCCGGGGAATTGGCGAGAGGAGGAGAAGAGGCGAAGGAACGCGTGAAAAGTACCGAAAGAGATTTCGCCGGCCGGCGAAGGACGGAACGAGAAATTGAATGCGTAGCCATGGAAGCTAATCGAGAGGTTTAGCGAAATATAAAACCCTAGAAAATTGAAACCAAGGCTTTTGCAGAGAATTTTATGGTGGAAATGATTTTAACGATACTTTCAGTTAAAAGGGAAATTGTAGTAATATCCTTAAACTTATAGCTGAACTGAAAATCGACCCATTTTTTCTCAAATAACAAAAGGAACCCCATTTTATCATCCCATCATCAGAAATATGCTTGTTGAATCCGAAACACGCAAAAATAGGATTCTATTTTTTTTTTGCCAGCTGCAAGTTTTGTCATTAACGAATTATTGGGTCGATTTTAATCTCAATATATAAAGGGATGGTAATCAATTTGTCTTGTAGATAGGAGTACCACATCCGATGCTTGCATTTTCTTAAAGGAGAATTTTACTGAAAAAATATTAAGATCAAGATAATTAGATATTGTTTGATTTTGTTTTTATTAATATCCTAAAATAATCAAATTACCAAGGTTTTTTAGAAGATTCTATTAGTATAGATTATAATTGTGTTCACACTCCACCAATCACTCTACTAATCACTCTTCTCCACATTCAATGTCTCTATGCTCCTCTCCACTAGCACATGTTGTGCTCTCCCTTCTTCTATATATTATATCATAATGTACCCATATAACCAACAACTCAATCAACAATATCATCTCTTTCAATATATCAACATGATATCAGAGCAGATTATTAGGGTGAGTTTTGATCCACCGATCAAACTCAACCCATGATCCTACATACTTTTTTTTTTTTCTCAAATTTCTCTCGTTTTAACACCTTTTACTTCTCTTTCTTCTTCGTGCTTCTTCGTGCTTCTTCGGTCTCTTAAGCCACTGCGCTTCTTCTCCTTAAAACAAAGTGCTTCAAAAATCAAGCCACAAGTCACTGTTTCTCTCTCTTTAGTAATTTGTTCTTTCCTTCTTCTTTTTGATTTCTTCTTCTTGATCTGTTCCCACCGTTTCTTACCAAAATCTTAAACCAAATGCTTACATTATTCAAGCATAACAAGAGCCTCTGAATCTTAAGCTATATGCTTCCTTAAGCCATCAATGATGAGCTTCCGAAATAAGCCATGTGCTTCTTAATTCAAGTCTCATAGACCTCTGAATCTGAAACTTCGAGTTTCCTAAGAAAATCAAGCTAAAGTGCTGCTTCTTCTTCTTCTATTATGTCTTCGTTGTCACTTGTATTTCCAAAATCAAGCCATCGAGCTTCCATTTCATTATTAAAAAAGAAAAAAGAAAAAAAAGGACTCACCCGAGTTCTTTGCAAGCCCTCGGTGGTTTCTCTCCGATTTCTCCACCACCGTGAACTAGGGAGGACACCGCCGTCTGTTCGCTGATCCGAGCCACTGTCACTGCTTCGCCACCGCCGTGAGGTAACCGCCGCTGCACCTCCTCCGCGTCTTCTTCTCCTTCTCACTTCCTCTTCTCCGTTCGCGCATCGTCCGTGTGTGGTGTATGTGCGTCAACTCAAGTCAATGAGCTTATCACCGTCGACTTCTCCTCTGCCTCGACGCATCACCGTCGCTTCTACTCTTTGTTCTCAGATCTGCTCTCGGCCTCAACCATATCTCACCGCCACATTTCTCTCTCGTTGGTGCATCTTCTTCGTCTTCCTCAACGTGTCTTCTTCTTCTGGTCAATCTTAAATGGATCTTCGTTTACACTTCATCCCTCTTCAGCTTGAGGGGGCGTATTAGTATAGATTATAATTGTGTTCACACTCCACTAATCACTCCACCAAACACTCTTCCCCAATTACTCTACACACTCCTCTCCACCATCCATTACCTTTCCTTAAATCACTCACCCACAATTTACCTTTGTATTAGTATAAATATGGTTGTAATGTATTTGTATCAATTCACTCAATTAATAACATCATCTCTTTCAATATATCAACAAGGTATCAGAGCCACATTTCTCTCCCGTTGGTGCATCTTCTCCGTCTTCCTCAACGTGTCTTCTTCTTCTGGTCAATATGTTTACACTTCATCCCCCTTAAACTTGAGGGGGCGTATTAGTATAGATTATAATTGTGTTCACACTCCATCAATCACTTCACCAATCACTCCACCAAACACTCTTCCCCACATTCAATGTCTCTACGCTCCTCTCCACTAGCACATGTTGTGCTCTCCCTTCTTTTGTATATTCTATCCTAATGTACCCATGTGTTAGAGGGGAGTTTAGCACTCCCCGGTTTAGCTCGGCTCGAACCAAGACCAGTTCGATTATTCCCGGTTTACGACGGTTCGGGCCAGAAGAAAGAAAACCAAGTTTCGATGGGCCGAACTTCGGACTTAAAACAGGTCCAATAACTTTGACGACCGATGTCTGAGGCCCAACGAGGGCCCAGTTCATTACAACGGAACTCGGCCGACCTCCGAGATAAGCGGAAGATTTCCTTATCTCAGAGAGAAATCGGGAGAATTTCCTTTTTCTTAACCGAACTAGGAAAAGGGAGTTTTCCTTTTGATGACCAACTCTGAATCTTATAAATAGGGAGGACATGAACACATTCGGGGGAGACATAAGAAAGAGAGAGAGAGCTCCAAATCGCCGATCTCAACTTTTTTTATTTTCCTTAACTTCTTTTTAAACCTCTGTTGTAACGCCGACCTCAATCAATAAAACGAGATTCCGATCCAAAGTTCTCTGTTTTACCCCTTTGTGTGATTTTTATAATCAACAATTGGCGCCGTCTGTGGGGAGAGAAGGAGGAACAGAACTTATGGATCTCGTTTAATTGAGTTCGGCAATGGCGAACCCAGACGGTACTCCAGTTATCATCAACGACGGTTCCGAGCACGACGATCGAAATTCGTTGAACGACGGGCTCGACCCAAAGGATACCGAACTACCTACCGGAGGAGAAGACCCTACAGCACTGAATCCACCATAAACCACTATAGCAACTCCAACACTATTCGATCCGACTGTCCTCATACAAGCTATGACCGCACAGTTCGCAGAAATCTCCAAAAAGAATGAAGAAAGGTTTGAATCTCTGCTGGCATCCCAGACCGAACTCCGAAACCAGCTTAGTACACTCAGACAAAATCCGATCACCCCTGAGAACGCGAACCCTCCTCTTCGTCGGAACCTCATGACCGAGCTGAACCAGAACCAAAACCCGACTGCAACAGATCTGCCAACGAGATGGTCCGCTGCCAACCCAGGGACTCACATCACCAATCAAGCAGCTCTAGATCAAGAGTTCGAGAACGTCAAGGCCCAACTTCAAGATATGCGATCTAAGTTTCATCAAGCTACGAGTTCGGCACCTGAAATCGACCGAGTGATCCAAGAGACCCAGAAGACACCATTCACAGATCGGGTTATCAACACCATAGTTCGGCGTTTGGAAAAGATCAAGATTACACCATACGATGGACACACCGATCCGCGCCATTTCATGACCTCGTTCGGAATCATGATGAACCGTTTCTGCTTCAGTACCGAAGAAGAAAAAGTTGCTGCCACATGCCAGCTGTTCGTGGAAAATCTCAGTGGAACCGCACTTGATTGGTTCTCACAACTAGACGCGAACTCAATCGACAGCTATACCGAGCTCACAACAAAATTCCTCAAACAATTCACCATGTTCATCAAACAGAAAACGAGGAATGCCGACCTATGGGCCCTCGAACAAAGAAGCGACAAACCGTTACGCGACTTCATGAACCGCTTCAAAGCGGTAGTATCTCACTACACCATCGACGACGACGCAGCAATAGAAGCACTTTACAAAGCGACCTGGTACAAATCCGATTTTCACAAAGAAATCAAGCGCAACTGGCCTAAAACTCTGAAAGACATCCTGCACAAGTCGCATATCTACATCCTCGAGGAGGAAGAGGAAGCCGTGAAAGACAAGCAGTACGCTCCTCCCAAGCAAACAGTTCAGAAAGAAAAGGCCAAGGAAGAATATCGAGATACTCGCAACAATTATGAAAAATGATCTGTCAACACCGTTCAGTCGCAGCAACCTTGGAATACATGGGTCCACCAAGACGACCCAAAGGAGTCAGAAAGTGATTCCGGCCCATTCTGCCACTTCCATAACAGAGAAGGCCATACCACCGAGGAGTGCAGACACCTCAAAGATTTCCTGATGCTAAAATACAAGAAGGGCGAAGTCCCGGTAGAAGGAGCGTTCCGGCCTGGAAATAGATCCCGCCGCTACGACAACAACGGAGGACGGCGTCATGACAATGATAAGCCGAACAAGAATCCCGAGCAAGCGAAAGACACAACCGACGTAGGTCAACAGAAAAGAGATCGGGAAGAACAAACCAATAATCAACACGCTCCACAAGTTCGGAAACGCGTTAACATGATCATCAGAGCATTGGAATCTTGCAACTATTCAGTCCGGACGATATAAGAATATAGTAGAGAAGCACTCGTCGCGCGAAGAGAAAACCGAACTAGATTAAGCGGGATACCGATCACCTTCTCCGAAGCCGACACGGAAGGACTTCACATGCCGCACAACGACCCACTCGTGGTCAATCTACTCATTGGGGATGTCGCCGTCGGACGAATCCTAGTTGATACCGGAAGCTCGGTGAATGTGATATTAAGGGAGATTCTCAGAAACATGAATTTCCCAGATTCCCAAATCAAGCTGAACATCGAACCCCTAACAGGTTTCTCGGGAGAACAAACCATGACCGCGGGAACAGTCAAACTACCCATCTATGTCGGAGGAATCATGAAGATGGCCAAATTTTTGGTCCTAGAGAAACCTGCGATTTACAACGTTATACTCGGGACACCATGGATATACGCGATGAAAGCCGTGGTTTCAACCTACCATCAGTGTCTGAAGTTCCCAACACCATCTGGTGTCTTTACCCTAAAAGGCGACCAAGTGATGTCACGAACATGCTATGTTAATGAGTGCAAGCTGAGAACAACACCCCGCATATGCGTGATCGACACGAGTAAAACCCCAGCAGACCCTGACCTGCCGATGCGAGAAACGATCATCCAAGTCAACATTGACGAACTCAATCCCGAAAGATGCGTGGGAATAGGAGCCGAACTCGACGAAGAAATCAAGAACGATTTAATTCGCTTTCTCAAAAGAAATCAGTCGACCTTCGCCTGGTCGATCAATGACATCCCCAGAATTGATCCGAAGATCGCGAGTCACGAACTTAACATCGACTCCACTTTTAAACCAATCAAGGAGAAAAGACGCAAGCTCGATCCAGGAAAAGCCCAAGCCGTCAATGACGAAATCGAGCGACTAATTAGCGCAGGATCGATCACAGAAGTTCGGTATCCGGACTGGCTGGCTAACCCGGTCGTCGTGAAAAAGAAGAACGGAAAATGGAGAATCTGCGTCGACTTCACCGACCTCAACAAAGCATGCCCGAAAGACAGCTTCGCACTTCCACATATTGACAGGCTAGTCGAAGCCACTGCTGGAAACGAACTCCTCTCTTTCCTGGATACGTTCTCAGGCTACAACCAGATACTTATGCATTCCGACGATCGAGAGAAAACCTCTTTCATCACCGACCGCTGCATCTACTGCTACAAGGTCATGCCGTTCGGCCTAAAGAACGCTGGTGCAACTTACCAGAGGCTCGTCAACCGCATGTTCGCAAGCCAACTTGGTAAAACTATGGAAGTGTACATCGACGACATGCTCGTCAAGTCACTTCACGCAAAAGACCACATCGGACATCTCAATACATGTTTCGACATACTCAACGAGTACGGTATGAAGCTCAATCCCACCAAATGTACGTTCGGCGTGACATCCGGAGAATTCCTTGGGTACATTGTCACTCAAAGAGGAATCGAGGCGAACCCCAAACTGATCTCGGCAATCCTCGATCTCCCATCTCCGACAACAAAAAGAGAAGTCCAACGGTTGACCAGTCGCATCGCCGCACTTAACAGGTTCATTTCCTGATCTACCGACAAGTGCCTCCCTTTTTACCAACTCCTTCGCGGTAACAAACATCTGGAATGGGACGACAAATGCGAAGAAGCATTCAAACAACTCAAAGAGTATATATCGACTCCACTGATCTTAGCTAAACCAGAAGATGGCGAAACTCTCTACCTTTACATCGCAATTTCCACTTCGGCAATCAGCGGAGTCCTTGTCCGAGAAGATCGAGGCGAGAAGAAACCGATCTTCTACATTAGCAAGTCACTAGATGGCGCCGAGAGCCGATACCCTACTATCGAAAAACTCGCCCTCGCCGTCGTCATTGCCGCTCGAAAGCTTCGCCCGTACTTCCAATCGCATTCCATCACTGTTCTCACCGATCAACCCCTTCGAACGATCTTACATAGCCCAAGCCAATCTGGCGACTCGCCAAGTGGGCAATCGAGCTCAGTGAGTACGATATCGATTACAAGAATCGGACGAGTATCAAATCACAAGTCCTTGTCGACTTCCTTATTGACCTACCGCAATAATTCATCAATACCGATGCTGCAACTACCGAACAATAGACCCTCCACGTGGACGGATTGTCGTCCCATCGAGGGTTTGGAGTGGGCATCCGCCTTCAATCTCCAACTGGAGAAATCGTGGAACAGTCGTTCCGTTTGGCGTTCAATGCATCGAACAACGAAGCAGAGTACGAAGCACTACTTGCAGGACTACATTTGGCTAAGGCCATTGGCGCAACACGCATACACGCGTACTGCGATTCCCACCTCATCGCAAGCCAGTTTAGTGGGGAATACGATGCAAAGAATGACCGAATGGACGCATACCTCAAACTCGTAAAGTAATTCGCTGCTGAATTTGAATCCTTTGATCTTATCAAGATCCCGAGGGGAGAAAACGCTCCGGTCGACGCACTCGCCACACTCGCTTCAAGCTCGGACCCCCATCTCAAAAGAACAATCCCAGTCGAGAGCATTCCCGAACTAAGCATCGGGAAGTCGGAAGAATGTAATATCACCACTTGTAGGCGTAATTATAAGAAACAACCCGCAACCGAGCCCATCCCACGAAGACGAAAGCGAACTCCAATAATAGAGGCCAAACTCAACGCCGATCCCGAACATAACGTCGATCGAGATCTGCGAAACCAATCTGTCGATGACGACGAGGAACCATCAGAAGGCGTTCACGTATCAATGGAGGTCGAAGCCAAAATCGAAAAGGAACCCGAAGACTGGACACAAGAGATCAAAATGTATATCTACGAAGGAACAGTCCCGACTGACAGATGGGCAGCCCGGCGACTCAAAATGCGAGCTGCCCGTTACATAGTTCTTCATGGAGAACTGTTCCGATGGAGCTCGGCAGGTACCCTTCTAAAGTGCGTTACCGGCAAAGATATTCACGAAGTCATAAGCAAAGTACACGACGGCGACGGTGGCAACCACGCCGGAGGACGCTCTTTGGCCTTGAAGATAAAAAAAGGCGAGCTACTATTGGCCGACCATGCAAGCAGACTGTGAGAAATTCGCGACTAAATGTGAAAAGTGCCAAAGGTATGGCCCGATGATACATCTTCCAACCGAGCTACTGACCACGTCAACGGCTCCTTACCCCTTCATGCGATGGGCACTAGACATCATCGGTCCGTTACGACGTTCCACCACGCAAAAGCAGCTCATCCTCGTTATGACGGATTACTTCACCATGCTCTCGATGTCAAAAAGTTCGTCTGGAAGTATATCATATGTCGTCATGGAGTCCCGTACGAAATTGTCACAGATAACGGACCACAGTTCATCTCGACGCTATTCGGCGATTTCTGCGTTAAATGGAAAATCCGACTAAGTTTCTCCACACCAAGATAACCTCAAGGCAACGGACAGGCCGAGCAACAAACAAGACCATCATTGACGGAATCAAGAAGCGTTTAGACAACAAAAAAGGACGATGGGCTGACGAACTTGACGGGGTCTTATGGTCCCATCGCACGACCCCTAGACAATCCACTGGACAATCACCGTTCTACCTGGCTTACGGACTAGAAGCACTATGTCCCGCCGAACTTAACGTTCCGACAATACGCCGAACAATGCTCGTTCAAAATCCCGGTCTTTATGACGAAATCATGCTCGATACACTCGAAGAACAGCGCGAGCAAGCGTTTCCTCCGAATCCATAATTATCAGAACTTAGCAGCACGTTACTACAACAAGAAAGTTCGCGGACGTCACTTTGAAGATGGCGATCTCGTGTTACGAAAAGTCTTTGAAGGCACCGAAGAGAAAAATGTAGGAAAGCTCGGTACTAATTGGGAGGGACCTTACCAGATCATGAGGGTCGTCAAACCCGGAGTGTACGAACTCATGAAGATGGATGGAACACCGATTCCTCGATCCTGGAATTCAATGAACCTCAAGCGATACTACTATTAAAAAGTTCGGTATTACACAAAAAAAAAAAAAAAAAAAGAGCACCGAGCTCCTATACTTGAAGCTCGGTTTCAATAAAGGTGTAATATGAACTACAAATGGCTTGATACCTTTTTCGAGGGTACGTAGGCAGCCCACCTTGGGTTCAGCTATTACTTGAATAAAATTTTAAGTGTTCCAAGGCATGAAAACCGAACTCGAACAGTGCGTTTCTATAAGAAAAACCGAACTTGAACAGTTCGTCTCTATAAAACCGAACTTGAACAGTTCGTCTCTATAAAACCGAACTTGAACAGTTCGTCTCTATAAAACCGAACTTGAACAGTTCGTCTCTATAAAACAGAACTTGAACAGTTCGTCTCTATAAAACCGAACCGTTCGAGTTCGTCTCTATAAAACGAAACTCGAACAGTTCGACCGAACCCGAACAGTTCATCTCTATAAGAAAAACCGAACTTGACCAGTTCGTCTCTATGAAACCGAACTCGAACAGTTCGTTTCTATAAAGAAAAGCTAAACTCAAAAAGTTCGGCGAAGCTTAAATAGTTCATGATTACTTAAAAACCGAACATCAATAGTTTACAAAACTGAAACTTGAAACAATTCTCTATTAGAACTCAAATAATCGAACTTCGAAAGGTTCACCTAAAGCCATCGCGGTTTCTTACATCGACGTCCTGGCCAGACGATCGATAGAACAATAACAAACCGAGCTATAGCTCGCACGCATCCTCATGGTGCTATGGATAACACACTTTCCATGTTTAAGCCGGGACCAGTCCCGCACTAACCCGTTCTCAGGTCATCCGAGCTACATAAGCCGAGTCCGTCTCGCACGCTCCGATTCGATCTGAGAAGACATGGAGTATCTTAAGACGAGCTCCCCACACACTCTTATGCTAAGCTATAAGGTAAAGCCGAACGTTTCCTCTCGCAAACCTAAGCCGATTTCTCAACAATCGCAAAGTTAATAAGCCGATTTCTCAACAATCGCAAAACCCTTAAGCCGATTTCTCAACAATCGCCAAATCTAAGCCAATCTACTAAAACAATCGCCGACCTCAAATAGGTCGTAGAATCAAATTCACCCTCCTCACCCAGGCTAAGACCGTATTGTTTACGGCCCCATTTCGTGTACGGTGGATTTGAGAAGATCGTATAAATTTAAGACTTCAAACAAGCCGAGATTCGATAAAAAATATATACATCTCCAAAAACGATTAAGTAAATTAAATAGAGATAGAAGTTCGAAATTCATACCAAAAATACGATTGGTACCGGACTGTGAAAATCCCCCGGTACCAGAAGGTTGAGCTATAAAGCCCCCTCGGGCAAAAGAGTGGTTACCGAATTACAAAAAGATAAAAGGAACAGCAATTAAACATTTTGATTCCTTAAAGCGCTCGCTCGATCACCGATATCGATGCTTGATTCAAGCCGAACATGTCAAGACCCGGTGGGACTTCCACTCCTATTGGCAGAGAAATTTCCGGATGAACCGGCTCGCTGAACGGCGTCACCTTAAGATCCTCCTCAGCAAGTTCGCAGAGGTCCACCGCCTCGTACTCAGCCGACTTCTCCGCTTTGATCTTATTCAACTGCTCGATACGGGATGGACGGACCTCAATATTATGCTTCCTCTTGAGACTATCGCAAAAACTCAGAATCCCATGAGCCTTATTGACAGATAGGAACGGCTTCTTCACCCGGTCAACGGCAGCAAGATGATTCCTCACCTTCTGAAGTCGAACTTGACACTTCTCTGTCACCTCTTTCCTCTTCATGATTTCTCACGTACGACCAGACCGTAAACGAGTTGTATCCCTAATCAAAGTAACGGTGAGAGCGTTTTTTTCCGCCAAGAGCTCGGCATTGGAAGCTTTCAAAGCAGCTAACTCCCTTTTCAGCTCAGCAACTGTGAAGTCCCCGGCTTCCGACCTTGTTCGTTCGACAAGCAGCTCCTTATGCACCTCTTTGGCCGCAACGCCAATCTCTAGAGCTTCACGCCTTGCCAAGTTGAGCTCGCGATCATAAGCATTAACGAGCTCGTTTGTTTGGGCTACCATCTGAGAAGAAAAGATTTTTTAAAACGACACCTCGAGAGATCTAAAATTGAAGCGACCTACGAATTTGAAATTTTGCTTACATCGGCTGTAGTCTGGGCCAGTTTTTTATAAGCGACGGACTGGAAAAGATCCTCGGTCGCAGGAAACGGCTGCGAACCGAAGTTCAATTGCTGATACAGATCGGCACAAGCCCCCTCATCATTGGTGACTGGCTCATCCTTGTCGTAATCAAAGCTGACGGAATGAGCTGAAGGCTCGGCAGTTCGCTGTCTCTTCGAAGCAGCAGATCGACCTGAAGGACTGCCATCAGCACATTCGGCGACGACGACCAGAGTATCGCCTCCCGCATGCGGGGAATCTATTTGGAGTTCGGCATTCTCTCCACCGACCTCCTCTTGACCGACCTCAACGGTCTCTTTGCTCTCACGCCTCGACGGCTTCCTGCCCCTTTTCTTCTTCTTCTTCTTTTCGGCTCCAAGAGAAGCCCCCTCTTCAGCAGGAACTTGTTCCCCATCAATCGGAACTTGTTCCTCTTCAACAGTTTGCTTGTCGGTAGCAGATTGCCCGTCTTGATTAACGGTTGGAATCTCAACGATGTCATCATCGCCCTCCATATTGGCAGTTAGGTCGGGAAATATCATCAAGCTTCATTCTTCTCCGACCGAAGGGTTGGCTAAGGAAAATGATAAATCAGAAAAGTATTTATCGAACCAATAAAGAAAAGTTTACCGAGACAAAACTTTAGAGCTCACTTGGCTTTTAAGTCAAGTTTTTCTTGGTACGCTTCCGGCCACCGAAATTTCCCAGCAACACTCAATTGTTTTTCCTGAACCGAAGTGAACCCGGGGATCGTTGTGAGGAAGCTCGGAGTATGACGAACTGAAAGGACAAAAGGAAAATGACTAAGGGAAAATAAATCATAGAATAAACACGAAGGAGCCAATATCTACCAATAGGAATCCTCCATCGAGTTCGGTAGTTCCCGTCGGGTCGTTCTACCGAGGCTTCGTCAACCTGAACCAGGGTTTATCCCTCGAAAGATTCACGCGGAACAGCCTCTCGAATACCTTAACGTCGATAGGAATCTCGCACTCGTCCCCGAGAACGAGAAGTCCGACAATGTTAATTATCGTGGCGGGCATGAGCTGAGAGATTGCAATGTGCCACATTTTGCAGTATCTGTAGAGGAGTTCGGGAAAAGGAAATTGAAGACCGCAGCTTTTGAAATAGTCTTCGTATACGCAAAAATATCCATCAGGGACATCCCAAGGTCGCTGGTTAGCATTCGGGATGACAAAAACCAGCTCTTAGGAGCACCACATCGCTCCAGGATATTCAGAATCGACTCCCTGTTAGACCGACTCAGATCTATGTTTGCCGGAGTCACAACCTTACGACGAACTACCGACGAGGCACCCTTGTCTGGACGAGCTGCTGGACGAGCAGCCGGTAAAACAGTCTCATCGTTTGGACGAACTGACGATGGAGCAACCCCATCGATTGGACGGGCTCTCTGTTCATCAGCCTCGGCCAACTTAAATGCAAACTCTCTATCCACCCGAACTTGGTTGTATGACTCGGCGACGTGTTCGTCTACAGGCTGAACCTAGGCATCTGTTTCACGATCACCTCCATCAATAAGGCGCGGGATTTGATTAATAACACGTGAGCAACAAAGTTCGGCAGGGGCAGGCCGAGAACTACGCCTGATCAGCTCCTGCCGAACATCACTCAAACCATCCGATGAATCGTTTGGATCGGAATCATCGACAAACAATCCAATATGCAAAAGTTTCGGAGATGGAGCTCGGTCATTAACTAATGAAGATGAAGATTTTGAACTCATCTCGATCAAAAAGCGGAGTTGACGAAGAATAGTATGAAGGTCGACCGGAAAACTCGAAGATCTTCAACGTAGATCGGAGTAATCACGGCAGCGGTCAATCGGAAGCGGTAAAAATAAAAAAATCCTAGAGAGAAGGGAGAGCGCTAGAGAGAGAAAGTAAAATACCTTTTTGAGAACAAGGAAGAAGTGAAATTCGGAGGAATTCAAGCAGTATTTAAAGAGAAAAATGCAAAGATGACGACTCCTCGAATTCCGTGACAGTTAGGGAAGGCGAATCGACGCGACCCTCCCAAGAAAAATTCATCGAACTCAAAAAAATTCCGAACTCAGAAATCCCGAAACGAGTGACCCGAACTCAAGGATAACAAGGGAAGAAATCTGAACAATCGTACCGATCTCAATTCTAACCGAGCTAAAGAGCATCCGTGAAACTTCGCCGAACTCAAGGAAAACTCCTTCGCCGAACTGAGGGGGGACTAATTGTTAGAGGGGAGTTTAGCACTCCCCGGTTTAGCTCGGCTCAAACCGAGATCGGTTCAATTATTCCCGGTTTACGACGGTTCGGGCCAGAAGAAAGAAAACCAACACTACAAGAAAACATGTCGTTTACAACAGACATAATCGATGTAAAATCGATGTAAAACAGACTTTGGGATGGATTAGCGACGATTGCCAAATCGTCGTAAAATGATCGTCGTTACTCGAGAATCGTCGTAAATCCGTCGTAAAACCTAGGACGAATACAAATCGTCGTAAAATCGTCGTAAATAATCCGTCGTAAAATCGATGTAAATTTACAACGACATTACGACGAAAGTTACCTCGTTGGTATTTCGTTGTAAAGACCTCGCAACATTACATCAATTTTACATCGATTTATCAATTTTTAAAATTGGTAATCCATCGTAAAATCGTCGTAATATAAGGATGTACATTCGTTGGTAAACGATGTAAATTCGTCGTAAACTATAGATCGATATAAATTCGAATTCGATGTAAAATCGATGTATAAATTAATAATTAAAAAAATATATATATTTATATATATACATATTAATATATAAAATTTAATTTATTAATAATTAAAATTATAAATTAAAATTTTATAAATAAAATTCAAAATACAAATTAAAATTCTAATTACTAATTATCATTTAGATCAATACCTAAATCACTCAAAAGCTCCTCGTCCGATCTCCGCTCCCACGCCGCTCGGTGTTGCGCGAGCGGATCAATCTGGGCCGATGTCGATGCTTGCTGCTGCTGCTGCTCTTGTTGTTGTTGCTTCCTCAGTGCGGCCGCCAAAGTGGGGTTACTCACGGCAAGAATATCGAAGAGCGAGTTGTACGAGTTGATCTTGTTATCGTAGACTTGGATCTTCTCATCGTATACTTGGATCTTCTCATCGTATACCACCTGCTTTGCCCGCAAAGTATTGATCTTGGAGTGGGCGGTGTTCAACTCATTCCGCAACTCAACCGGATCGTCGAACGGAAGACGTGAGGAAGACGAGGCGACGACACTTTCTCTGATCGATCCTATCCCTAAAATTCTGCTTTTTTTCTTCGGGGCAACCTTCAAAAAAGAAACGTTAAATTTAATAAATTAAATACAAAATAATTCAGTAAAAATATAATTTGATTATTATTACATCTTCATATATCTCGTCCATCTGGGCTGTGGTCAAAGCCGCAGTGGATTGGACCGAGCTACCGCCAGGTGATAGCTGCTGAGAGAATTGAGTTTGACGCTCGGCGATCCTTGCTTGGACGTCATTGTAGACCTTCTCCGCTCGAGGATCCACAAAATAGCCGTCTTTCTATTTGTGAGTTTCCTCAAAAACTCTAGTCATTGGAGGAAGTTCGCCTCCGTTTGCCTAACCAAACGACATTCCAAAAAAAAATAAACGGTTAATGGTTAATTTTAATTAATTATAATTAAAATCACAAAAATAGAAATTAACAGAAAACAATTACCATTTGAAGGCGCCTTCCCGCAAAAGATGTTTGACCCGAAGTATGCGGTATAACCGCCGGAAGACTGTCTGGACCGACAGTGTTCCGAGAAGCCGAACACTTAGCGGCCACTTCCTGCGAATGCGGATTCATCCAGTAGGTCTTCAGGCCGTTCCAAACTTCGGAAGACATGTATGAGGGCTTTGCCTCATCGCCATTAACCTCCCACTTCATCTTCCAATCGGAGACGGTATTGTTGAGCCGCAATTTTCCCTTCTTCTTAAACTGCGTCTTCACCATCTCGTTGATCCCAATGTCCCAATGCCATTTTGCTATAAAAAACCGACAAAAAAAATTAGAAATTACACCGATTATCTCCGGTCATTTTCCGATTATCCCATATTCGGTATTTTTATTATCCAAATTAAGCAATTACAAAAAGTAAATCAATCAGATTAATCATCATCTTCGTCGGGTTCATCATCTTCATTGGGTTCATCATCTTCAGGTTCATCATCTTCAGGTTCATCATCATCGTCACTCTCTTCAAACTCATCGGAATCACCTTCTTCTTATGTGTCGTCAGGTAGATATTAAAGTTGCCTGTTTTGGGGATCAATTAGAAGAACGTTGTCCGTAATCTCTGGTTCTGTAATGTGATGGCAAGAATCTTGTTGCATTGGAAGATCGTCAACACCAACAATTTTACCCCTTGGAGCTATTTTAATAACTGATAACCATGTGGGCCCAGTGGTTCGAACTCGCGGATATAGAACGAACGTTACTTGTTCTGCTTGTGATGCTAGGATAAATGGTTCAAACTTGTTGTATCGTCGTGATTTGTTGACGTTGACCACACCAAATTTGTTAATTCGCACCCCTCGACCGACTGTTGGATCGAACCAATCACATTTGAAGAGTACGCATTTCATACTAACCAAGCCGGGGTACTCCACTTCGATTATTTCCTGCAACACCCCATAAAAATCTATTTCACCCCTAACACATACTCCGTAGTTGGTAGTTGCCCGATGAACGCCGTACTTGTATGTATGAAACACATAACCACGGGTGAAATACATGGGTTCAGTCGTTATCTTCCCGAGGGGGCCTTGGAGTAACTCATGAAACCATATTGGATATGCGGGGTCGCCATGATCCACCTATAAAAGGCATATCGATAAGTGTACATGTTAGATTGAGTATTGATCTAATTAAATGAAATATTTATAACTATATATATTACTTACTTGCGTCTTCAACCACTTAGCAAAGTGACGATCTTTACGATCGTTTATTTCATCATCTGAAACGCCTTCAATGCATTCTCGCACTTGAGTAACAAATAAGCTGCAAAATACATTATAATTAATATATAATGAATTATATATAATTGATTATTAATTAGTGGATAATTAAATAGTAACGTTACGTACCTCTCGTAAGGACTCACTTCCTCGCAGTTTAGGAGGATGTACGTATGTGCGCTGTGCCTATCATTCTCGTTAGACCACCAAACTTCCTTCAATTTTCCACTAAGACGACCGATTGGTGAGAAGATGTCTGGGACACCCTCTACTGCATAAGTTCTTCCCACACCACCATCATCATATCGTCGGGGAGCCCGTTTGCGTGTGCGGACTTTTGTAGCGAAATAGTATGAAGTGAAGTGTGAAGTTTCTTCTGTCAAACTTCCCGCAACAATTGATCCTTCAACCCTTGCTAGATTTTTTGCCTTTCCCTTTAAATGTTTCATGAAGCGCTCGAATGGGTACATCCACCTAAACTGAACAGGCCCGCCTAGTTCTGCTTCATGAGGGAGATGAATGGGAAGATGTTCCATAACATCAAAAAACGCCGGGGGGAATATCTTCTCCAAATTGCACAACAATATTGGAATATTAGCAGTCAGCTGTGCAATTACATCTTCTGACAACGTCCGTGTACTAAGATCCCGGAAAAACGCTCCGATGCCTGCACAATCAAAATTATATATTAATGTAATATTTGAACATATATATATATATATATATAATTATAATATATCAGCAATTTTATATGTGATGATACGATGTATCTTACCTCCAATTGCTTCATGAACATTTCCTGGAAGGAGTTCGGCAAATGCGAAAGGAAGTAATCGTTGCATAAACACGTGGCAGTCATGGCTCTTCATCCCTGAAAACTTTTGTCCTTTCTCAACAGATTTAGCAAGATTAGATACGTACCCATCAGGAAACTTCACGTCAGATGAAACCCAATTGAACAACGATGCCTTTTCTTCTGCACCCAACCGAAATATAGGAACTGGTGATTTCCCATTGCTCATTATGTGCAACTCATTTCTGTTGCAAATATCGGGCAAGTCCAACCTTGACTTTCCGCTGTCTTTGGTTCTTCCTTTCACGTTTAACACTGTATGCATGATGTTATCAAAAAAGTTTTTCTCAATGTGCATGACATCAAGATTGTGTCTCAACAGATGATCTTTCCAGTACGGAAGTTCCCAAAAAATGCTTTTCTTGTGCCAATTGTGATTGACTCCGTATCCATCAGGCATATTAGCCGGCGTGTGCCAATTTCCCCCACGAATCACCGTTTCTAGTCCCCCAAAATGATCTATTTGCGCTTCTAGATCTTCTCCAGATAGATACACTGGTGGGGGGACACGCACGATTTTGTTCTTTCTAAACAACCGCTTGTTTCTCCGATATGGATGGTTGATTGGTAGAAACCGGCGGTGACAGTCAAACCAGCATGTTTTTCGACCATGTTTCAGCTGAAACGCATCTGTCCGATCGAGGCAATAAGGACAAGATAACCTCCCATGCGTTGTCCAACCTGATAGCATTCCGTATGCAGGGAAGTCGCTTATTGTCCACATAAGCACCGCACGCATCGTAAAATTTTTTTTCCTCGAACAGTCATATGTACGAACTCCTGTATACCACAACTGTTTCAACTCATTTATGAGAGGCTGCAAAAACACATCAAGGGACCTCTTTGGATGATTGGGACCAGGGACTAAAATATTCAGGAATAGAAATTCCCTTTGCATGCACATATCTGGGGGAAGGTTATAAGGCGTTACGATAACTGGCCACAAAGAATATTGCCTACCAGACATACCGAATGGACTAAATCCATCAGTGCAAAGACCAAGATACACATTTCGCTTAGATTTAGCAAAGTCTGGGTGTACCGTGTTAAAGTGTTTCCAAGCTTTTGCATCTGACGGGTGAGTCACTTCTCCTTCTCTCTGTGAATGTTCTGCATGCCACCTCATCGATGCAGCTGTCCTTTCAGATTGATACAATCATTTCAACCTATAATTTGTAGGAAGATACCACATCCGTTGGTACGGTATCTTACTACGCCCAGAAGTTTGCGGCCTAAATCTTGGTTTTTGGCAAAATCGACATTCCTGCAGCTTATCGTCATCTTTCCAAAAAAACATACAATTGTCAACACATACATCTATCATCTCAGAAGGCAACCCAAGACTAAACACCAACTTCTCTACATCCATCGTAAAGTGGCTGATTTGCAGCGTCTATAATATCATAAACTCGTCCAACTGGATCAGCTCCATTCCCGGAAGCGAATGTTGTAGCATCCAGTTACAATAATTGCCAACGACATGGACCCGGTAGAGGTCGTGGTCGTGGTCGAGGACGTGGACGAGGCCAAGGAAGAGGATTTTATTTTAATAATTTCAACACCGGGAGAATTAATAAAAATTCTCAAGGAAATAAAGTTGGTAAAACACTGAACAAGCATTATGAAAATGCTTGCTACAGATGTGGCATGAAAGGACATTGGTCTCGTACCTGTCGTACACCAAAACATTTGGCCGATCTGTATCACAAATCCCAAAAGGGAAAAGAAAAGGAAAGTGAAACCAACTTCATCTCTGATGAATCCGGACCCTCTTTCGATGACATTGATAATGATGCACATCTCGATCTTTCCGATTTCCTCGTTGATCCCGAAGATATCCCAACAAGTTGACTAAAATAACCTATATTTTCTTTTTATAAATTTTTGTTATATGTACTTTTGTTGTAATAGTGTGTTGTAAAATAAGTTTTATTATAATATAAGTACCTTCTACGATATAAGCTTGTTGCTTCGTTTAAACGATTATTAATGCATTTTTTGTATGAATAATTTAAATCCAGAAAATGTCAAGATCTGAGATTCAGGATGGAGATTTATGTCTGGCAGACAGTGTTACAACGCACACAATACTTAAAGATAAAAAGTATTTCTCCTCTCTAAATTTAAAAAATTCCGCCGAAAGCGTGAATACTATATATGAGAATGCAAATATTATTATGGGCTCTGGAAGAGCTAGTTTTTCAATGCCAAGGGGAACTAAATTTGAAATAAATGATGCATTATGTTCCCCTAAATCCCACATAAACTTAATAAGTTTCAGAGATATACACAGAAATGGATATCACATAGAAACCATGAATAAGAATGGCATTGAATATCTTTGCATCACATCACTAATTACGGAAAGGAATGTTATATTAAAGAACTACCAGCATTATCCTCCGGATTATATTTCACAAAAATTAATGTAGTTGAATCATATGATACAGTAAACCCAAAGTTTACTAGTACCTTTAAAGTTTGGCATGAACGACTAGGATATCCTGGTTCAATCATGATGCGGAAAATTGTGGAAAATTCTAATGGTCATCCGTTGAAAAACCAGAAGATTATTCAATCAAGCGAATTTTCATGTAATTCTTGTTCTCAAGGAAAAATCATAACTCGCCATCACCAGCCAAAATTGGGAATGAATCTCCGGTATTCTTGGAAAGAATACATGGTGATATATGTTGGCCTATCCACCCACCATGCGGGCCATTTCGATATTTTATGGTATTAATTGACGCATCCAGTAGATGGTCACATGTGTGTCTATTGACAACACGAAATACGGCTTTCGCAAAATTCATTGCCCAAATAATCAGGTTGAAAGCGCAATTCCCTGACTACGTCATAATGAAAGTTAGGCTTGATAATGCTGATGAATTCACTTCACAAGCTTTTAATAGCTATTGTATGTCAATGAGAATCGATGTTGAGCATCCGGTCCCCCATGTACATACACAAAATGGCATTGCTGAATCTTTGATTAAGCGTCTACAACTCATTGCTAGACCATTGATATTGAGAACAAAGCTCCCAATTTCTATATGGGGTCATGCTATCTTGCATGCTGCGTCATTGGTCCAGATAAGACCAAGCGCATATAATAAACATTCCCCTTTACAATTAACATCTGGCCAGGAGCCAAATGTATCACATCTCCGTGTTTTTGGTTGTGCGGTTTATGTTCCTATAGCCCCACCACAAAGAACAAAAATGGGGCCACAAATGAGATTGGGTATATACTTTGGTTATACATCACCAAGTATAATTCGGTATCTTGAACCGCAAACTGGTGATATGTTTATGGCTCGTTTTGCCGATTGCCATTTTAATGCAGATGAATTTCCAGCGTTAGGGGGAGAAATTAAAGAAATTCCAAAAGATGTTACAGGTGCACACCGTCTTTGTTGCACATAGATCCCTCTACAAATCAACGTGAACTCGAAGTTCAGAAAATCGTACACTTACAAAATATGGCAAATCAGTTACCAGATGCGTTCACGGATACAAAAAGGGTGACAAAATCATATATACATGCTGCAAATGCTCCATCAAGAATTAACGTTCTCGAAGAACAAATTGATGGGAATAGAGCAAATGAACCCAAAGTTCAGTTGAACAGGGGGAGGCCAATTGGTTCTAAAAACAAAAATCCCCGGAAGAAAAATAAATTGGGAGAACAAAATGAAAAGGTTCCCGAAGAACCATATAAAGAAAAATGTCCAGAAGACATACATGAAAAGAGAACCACATAAAGAGATTCATCCAGAAGATGAACATGATAAAAAAAATATGAGATTTCCATCAACTACACCCAAAAAGAAAAATTATGGGTTAGAAATGAAATCGATGATACCAATCGAACATTCTCCTTTTCTGTATCCGAAGATATTATTAATGAAGTTGATGATCCAGACCCAAGGTCCGTATCAGAGTGCAAGAAAATGCCTGATTGGGAGAAATGGTAAATGGCCATGAAAAATGAATTATTCTCCCTCAATAAAAGAAATGTTTTTGGACCTATTATCACTACACCTGAAGATGTAAAACCGGTCGGGTACAAGTGGGTTTTTGTGCGGAAAAGAAATGAGAAAAATGAAATCACAAGATATAAAGCTCGACTTGTGGCACAAGGATTTTCTCAAAGACCGAGAATTGATTATGAAGAAACATATTCCCCGGTTATGGATACAATTTCTTTCAGATTTTTAATGAGCCTTGCGGCATCCAAGAATCTAGAAATGTACCTTATGGATGTATTGACATCATATCTATATGGATCACTTGATAATAATATATATATGAAGATCCCAGAAGGATTAAAAATTCCTGCAGCATTAAAATAAAAATCCAAAGAGATATGTGCGATCAAATTACAGCGATCACTTTACGGATTAAAACAATCTGGACGCATGTGGTATAACCGCTTAAGCGAATATTTGCAAAAGAAAGGGTATGTGAATAATGTAATTTACCCTTGCGTCTTTATTAAAAAATCCTCATAAGGATTTGTGATCATTGCTGTATATGTTGATGACCTGAACATTATTGGAACTCAAAAGGAAATTGATGATGTAAGAACTCATATGAAAGAAGAGTTTGAAATGAAAGATCTCGGACAGACAAAATTTTGTCTTAGACTCCAGATAGAGCATTTTCGAGATGGAATATTCATTCACCAATCAAATTATACCAAAAGGATCCTAAAACGCTTTTATATGGATAAAACAACTCCCTTGAGTACCCCGATGGTCAATACATCGCTCAATGTTGAAAAGATCCATTCCGACCTTGTGAAGATAACGAGGAAGAGTTAGGTCCTAAAGTACCTTATATGAGCGCTATAGGAGGACTTATGTATCTTGCAAATTGTACCCGACCGGATATAGCATTTGCTACAAATCTACTTGCAAGATATAGTTTGTCACCTACGCTCAGACATTGGAATGGGATAAAACATATTTTTCGTTATCTTCAAGGAACGATTGATTTGGGATTATTTTATCCTCGAAATTCCAAATTTGGTTTAGTTGGTTTTGCAGATGCATGATATTTATCAGATCCGCATAAATCTCGGTCGCAAACTGGGTATGTTTTCACCATTTGAGGAACTGCAATCTCATGGCGATCCCAAAAACAAACTTTGGTTGCCACTTCTTCAAATCATGCAGAAATTATTGCGCTTCATGAGGCATGTAAAGAATATTGTGTATGGCTCAGATCCATAACTCACCACATTCAAGAAGTCACTGGAATAATCACTAGCAAAGAACCAACAATCTTGTATGAAGATAACGTTGCATGCGTTACCCAGACAAAAGAAGGCTATATCAAGAGCGACAAAACAAACACATCCCTCCAAGATTTTTCTCTTACACACAAGAGCTCGAGCAAAATCAAGAAGTGGATATTCGATATATTCGCTCAAGTGACAACGCATCAGATTTATTTACCAAGGCGTTTCCTAATACAACATTCAAGAACCATATTTAAAGTATCGGAATGCGTCATATACGTGATCTATAAAGAAGACATCATATCCATCATTTCGAGGGGGAGACTACACTCTTTTTCCCTTATCATGGTTTTTATCCCATTGGGTTTTTCCATGATTAAGTTTTTAACGAGGCAGTACGCAATACACCAACAAGTGATTGATAATCAAGGAGGAGTGTTATAAATTGGATGGTTATAAATGGATGGTTATCCATCACCCATCATATTTCTTTAGCTATTTATTAGTGGGAATAATTCATCATTACATAGCATTATTCTTAATGTATAAATTCTACTATAAATAGAAGATGTAAGAAAGTGTAAAGATATACGCAAAAATCAAATAAGAAAACTCTCTCTCTAATTCTCTCTAAATTCAGTTTCTCCTTTTATTATATTCATAGATATTATAAATACATAATATCTTATTTATATATTTGTTTTTAACAATTTTGATATAGTCACCTGATAAACTGATATCTTATTATATAAAGTTGGATCTCTCGACGTGAGCGTGACATCTTCTTATTATACAAAGCTGGATCTCTCGACGTGAGCGTGACACATAGGATAATTCTCACTCACGAGATCGTGACATTTGTCACGGTTAATTAAGATTGCGACATGTGTCAAAGTAATAATCTGAATAAAAAGAAAAAATAAAAACGGAAATTAAGATTCTAACTCACGAGATCGTAACATGTGTATAAAAAACGGAAAATAAAAATGTAATAATATAAACTTTCCTATAAGACAAAATAACAAAAAAGTAAAAATAGATTGTGTTTTATTTAAATAGAAAATATTAAAATCAAAAAAATAAAGTAAGAGAAAAATAGAAACTACAAATCAAAAAAAAAAATGTAAACTATAAAATTTATATAAGATTTACTTTATATTGTTATAGCAATTAGTCTTTCTTTTCATTCGTTTTATATTCTAAAATTATGTAGTTATATGTAGTTTTGTAGTTTTTTCTAAAAAGTAAAGGGAAAAAGAGTAATTATGTTTAGATTAACGAAATTAAACAAAAATTATAAATAAAAGGCAAATCTTTAAAAAAAAAACATATTTTAGTTTAGAATAAGGAAGTTAAACAATAGATTATCATCCTAAAAAGAAAAATAATAAAAATCAAAGTTTATAAAAAAAGGAAAAACCATATTTCAATTTAGAATAAGGAAATTAAACAATAGCTTACAATTCTAAAAAGCTAAAGTTTTAAAAAAGAAAAAAACAATTAGTATTTCTATTTAGATTAAGGAAATTAAAAAAAAGGAATACAATCCTAAAAAAAAAAGGAATTCTCATTTTTCACCTCTATATAACCAAATTGATAGTTTATCAATTTCACAAAAAAAAAAAACAATTCATAATATTTTTCGTCCATAAGTTGCATGTAATCTTTTTTCTAATAGAAGAAAACTAAAGTTTTTATAAAGGAAAAAACAATTAGTATTTTTATTTAGATTAAGGAAATTAAAAAAATGGAATACAATCCTAAATTTTTTTTTTATTCCCCACCTCTATATAACTAAATTTATAGTTTCTCAATTTCACAACCCAACAAAAAAAATTTCATAACATTTTTCATCCATAAGCTGCATGTAATATTTTGTCTAATAGAAGACATGGTTACATAATGAGAAAGTTTATGTTATGTAAAGAGAAAAGTCTGATCGCGCCACGTGTCAAGTCTATCGATCAGATTCTGACATGTGTAAAAGAAATTTCCAAAAAAAATTTCAATTAGTTTTTGACACATAATATAACAATAGAAGAAAAAGTTTATAATCAATTCATAATCCTATAAAATAAAATTACTAAACAAAAAATAAAAATAAAAAAGTAAATTTATCTTAAAATCTAAAGTTGATTAAAAAAAGAAAATTAATAATTAATAATA